>JAKTYL010000197.1:0-27727 GCA_030578715.1 Magnusiomyces tetraspermus
AAAAAAAAAAAAAAAAAAAAAAAAAAAAAAAGACGGCATTGGAAATCTCAGTGAAACCTCTGTTTCTAGTATTATTTGTATATTAATTCCATGATTATCGCTAAAATAATCACGCTAGCATAATTGCCAAAACAACATCACCAATATTATTATTATATTATATTATATATATATATATATGATATACAACCAAAATAAACTTTTCGGATGATTTTTCTTTTTTTTTGTTGTACGTAGAGCGCAGTGTACGGTGCGTGCATAGAGTGTAGTGTCTGTGTGTACCCGTATTCACCTTCTGTATTTGCTCATCGTAAACACGTTCCAAAAAGGCCTTGCGCGAATCCAAAATTGCGTGTCTTGAATACCTTGGGCTTTCGTTTTTGTTCAAGCTTTTTTTTTTTTTTTTTTTTTTTTTTTTAGTTGTCGCAAACAAAGGGTTATCCAAAAGCAAGTCTAGAAACTTGGCCCGTATGTGTTTTGACGATTTGGCAAATCGCACTTGGTTCCTAGACGCACTCTACAAGCTGAGTGTTTACATTTACATTTAACCAGAAACAATCAACTGGTATTTTCATCCATCAATCTCGCGTAATTAGAAAAAGAGCAACATCAGCAAAACTGTTGCAAAAAGTTCATATCTGTGACCAAGTTTCGATAGCCCAGCTTTCCGATGAAATCAATACAAAATTATACCACGAAAAAAAAAAAAAAAAAAAAAAAGTTTCATTTCCATCTTCTTTTGATTTTTTTTGGCTTATTAGAAACAAAAGATTTTTAAGGTTAGTTGGTCTAGTTGCAAATCAAGATGTACCAAAAGCATATTTTAAAATATGCTTTTTGGGTATACTTTGTACTGTTGTTGTTGTTTTTTTGACAAGAACCGTTAGGAATAAGACCCTATTCGATGCTCAATGTTTATAAAGTATTTTTTGGATTATCATTCATCGTTTCAATAAGCCTTTACTGTTTTTTGTTTTTTTGATTTTGCTTTATCAGTCTTCCTTGAGACTCACTTTTGTATTAGTTTGAGATTTCACACAGTTCTTCGTAGATGTGCTTGTTTGTTTTATTTCTCGGCTTTTCCATCACTTTTTTTTTTTTTTTTTTTTGGTAATCCTCGAGAAAGTGTGTTTTTGGTGTTTTTTCATTATTATTATTCACATACTCTTAATTTTAAATCAAAAGAACCTTCGATGTCATATAAATAAGCTTTGTTTGTCTCTTGGTCGATTTTGAGATTGAAGTAGATTGTTTTAGGAAGACTTCTCAAATGGCTTTAGTGGATTGTCATTGCTTTGACCAGCCACTTTATCTCCCAAGGCGGCTGGCGAATCCAGGCTTTCTATTTGTCGAAAAAAACGAAAATAAAAAACCGTTGTTAGAAAACCCCAATCAAGATCTTGAGAAGGTACTTAAAAGAGAAGTGTGTACTAAATAAACGACTGGACCTATATTTTATTTATTTTTTTTAAATAGAGCAATCGTTGTAAAAATACTGCAAAATTCAAATCTCAGCGAATAGAGACCAATAGCGTCATTGCACAAAGTGTTGTTCAAGTTCTTTATTAGTCTATTTGTTTGTATGATTATTTTAAAACAGATTTTAGGCCAATCTGAAGCTTACAGCCAGCTACTAAAACTCGAGAGAAACACGCACAATTTCAGATCAAGATAGTAAATGCAGCGAGCGTATTCTTGTTGCTGTTTGATAGAAACGAATCGAAAAACCAGCGGTTTGTCATGATCGTTATCAATCCTGGAGCTGATTGCAAAAGCCTACGAATTTTGTACGTAAGTAAAAGAACACTCCAAACCCCCGGGCCCAAGCATAAAAGCCTTTGTTGCATCTCAAAAGCACATGTCCGCTTGAACAGTTTAAGCAGTGCTTTTCTTTGTCGGTAGTGTAAATATAGATGCATTGATCGAGCGACCGCTTGTTTTCTGGCGCCATATCCCGGCTCTGGTTCTTGGTGTGTATCAAGCAAAGTCAAAGGCCGCAGACTATTATTGGCATCGTGTTTTTTTCGCGTTTTTGCAAACCCCCAGGACATTGGTCTTAATTTAGACACACTAGCGGGCACTCGCTTATCTATCTGACAGATACAGAGCAGCCCATCCCCAGCTACACTCGAATTTTTCTTTTCCGGGTGGTCAACGGTCGATACGCAGAGCCGTCCACCAGCAGCTCTAAAGGAGCGCTAAATAATAAAGTACAATAGCAAAAATACAGCAAACTGAAAAGTCTGATGAAGGGAGCCTAGAATATCTCCTTCAGAGATGGCGACACTTGAGAGAACAAAAGGTTAAGAACGCTAAGAACTTGATGTAACATGTCTTAAAAAAGCATGCAGGCTAAAAAAAAAAAAATAAAAAATAAAACAACCGAAATAAAGTCAATGCCAGATACTAGGCGCACGGCTGGCACCAATTGAGTGTTCTGGTTCAATGTCCGAGCGAGTAGTTCGATGATGCAATGTGTTGTTGCATGCGACAAAGCGGCAAATGGTCCGATTCACGGGCCCATATCGCAATGCGAGGGGGTCCCGCGTGTATTTCGTTAAGCGGGTCGCAGAACTGGCTCCGTGCGGCTGTGCCGGCGTAAAAAGTGTATTGTTTTGTGAAAGCTAAATGGCATCCATATATATATATATAGGTTGCTGAGATTGGCTAGTTTGCCAAATGTTTTCCAAGGTTCACCAGCACGGAAAAAGAAGCGTGGCCCAGTCAATATCGTGGCAGGAGCTTCTGGAACCATCTTTCATGGGGGCCACCCCAGCAACCGGTGCTATAATTATCTATATTATCTATAATTATCCGCGGCTACCTGTTACTAACAGCAAAGAATTCAATTCAGTGTTGCACCACTGATTTTTTTTTTTTTTTTTTTTTTTCATGGCTCGCTTGGGACAGTTTTACGTCGGTGCCTCTACACACCTAGACCAGCATTGGGAACACGCCTCTTGATTCATCCTTAATAGTCCCCAAGCCATTCTATTCTCCATCGACTCCATGTAAAACGGAAACAGTTACCAGAATATATCTGTGTCAGAGCGAGAGAGAGAGAGAGAGTGTGTGTGTGGTGGTGACATGTCGTGTCGAGTCTTTGAAACTAGAATAGTCAAAAAAAAAATAAAAAAAAAAATAAAAATAAAAGCCCGCAGTTAAGAACTGGCCAAGATTAACTAAGTCCGCCGGATGTGACTTAACTTGCAACTCAAGTTGTGTGTAAACCTTAAATTCCTCTTGGGGCCTCCTCGTTTTCCATAACTGCCTGCTATATCAGCATTGCCCAGATCTATAGCTCCCGGCTATGGAAAAACACGACCCGTCCAAAACCTCGCCAATCCTCCAAAACAACGAGACTCGGGCTTGCTTTTTCAAGTATAAAAGGCAGGCAATTCCCACCGAAACCTCCCTCTTTTCTTCCCTCACCATCACTCCCTTACAGCTCGTTCTCGTCATTCGTTATATTCATTCTCTCCCGAGCTTCTTTGCCTCTCTCGTACACTCGTTTCCTACACATCTTTGAATCCAAGAGTCAACCGAGAAAAACCAACCACATACACAATGGTTAGCCTCATGAAGAAACTCGCCATTGCTGGCGCTGCCGTCTTCTTGACAACTTCTGTCATGGCTGCTTCTTACGAAGTCGTCACCAAATACTCTGACGGCGTTGGAACTGCTGTTGAAACAGTCACCGTCCCAGCCCTTTTCGTCAGACAGAATGCTGTCAACAACAGCACCACTACCTCTTCTTCTCCTACTACTACTTCCTCCAGACCCACTAATGTTCCTTCTTCCATTCCAAAGTCCGGTGATGACTTCTTCCAGCAGCTTTTCAACAGCATTTTCGGTCGTTTGTTGGACCGCAACAACGCTTCTCCTGCCAACAGAGGTCTTGGTCGCGTTATCAACACTATTAGCAGCATCCTCAGTGCTCTCTTGGATGCTCTTCTTTCTCAACTTTTCGGTATCTCTGTTAAACTTGCTAAGCGTGATGTCAACACTGCAGATGTTGAAAACACTTTGCAGTCTATCTACTCGGCCCTTCTTGGTTTTATCACCAGCTCGTCTTACCAGACCTGGCTTGACAGCATTTACGACCTTAACCAGTGGTTTAACAAGGACGATGTTCGTTCCGCCGCCGCTGCCGTTATTGCTCCTTTCCTCGCTGAGCTTCAAAGTGCCTTGAGTGCTGACGCCAGCTCCTACCCCATTCTCCCAAGACTCGCTGCCCTGATCCAAACCATTTTGTCTGACGCTTCTGCTGCCCTCGATCGTAACCAGACTCCTACCACTACCATCACCACTAGTGCCACTGCCACTGCCACCTCCACTGTCTTGACCACCAAGACTGAGGTCATTGATGCCACTTCTACCGAGTACATTACCGAGTGCCACAAGTGCATCACCAAGACTGTTACTACTTCTACTGCCAGAACCACTGTTTCCGATGGCAAGACTGTCACTGTTACCGAGCCCTGCACCACAACCGTCACTGACGACAAGGTTACTACTGTCTACCACGGTGGAAAGACCATCACTGTCACTGCTCCTTGCGATTCTTGCACTGCTACCGCTCCAGGACCTGTCGTTACCGTCACTCCTACCACTGTTGTCCCCATCACCGTCACCACCATGACCACCAAGACTACTGTCTCTGAGGGTAAGACTATCACTGTCACTGAACCTTGCACCACTGTCATCCAGTCTGTCGTCACTGTCACTCCTACCACTGTTGTTCCCATGACTATCACCACCATGACCACCAAGACTACCGTCTCTGAAGGTAAGACCATCACTGTCACTGAACCTTGCACCACTGTCATCCAGTCTGTCGTCACTATCACTCCTACTCCTGCTGCTCCCACCACTGTCGTCACTGTCACTCCTACCACTGTTGTCCCCATGACTATCACCACCATGACCACCAAGACTACCGTCTCTGAAGGTAAGACTGTCACTGTCACTGAGCCTTGCACCACTGTCATCCAGTCTGTTGTCACTGCTACTTCTGAAGTCACCAAGACTTTGCCCCAGTCCCAGCCTCCTGTTGTCATTACCGTCACCCCCACTACCGTTGTCCCCATGACTATCACCACCATGACCACCAAGACAACTGTTTCTGAGGGTAAGACTGTCACTGTCACTGAGCCCTGCACTACTGTCTCTTCTTCAGTCGTTACTGCTACTTCAGTCGTCACTGTTCCTTCCACTGCCGTCACTGTTGTCACTGTCAACCCTACCACCGTTGTCCCTGTCACCATCACCACCATGACCACCAAGGCTACTGTCTCTGAAGGCAAGACTGTTACCGTTACTGAACCCTGCACCACTGTTTCTTCTTCAGTTGTCACTGGCACCTCAGTTGTCACTGTCCACCCCTCTGTTATCACTGTCACTCCTACTGCCGTTGTGCCAGTTACTATTGTCACTGTTTCAACCAAGACTAGTGTCTCTGAGGGTCAGACTGTTACTGTCACTGAGCCTTGCACCACTGTTGTCTCTTCAGTTGTCACTGCTACTTCAGTTGTTACTGTTCCTGCCGTCCAGCCCAGCACTGTTGTCACTGTTGTTCCCACCACCACCGTTGTCCCTGTCACCATCACCACTGTCTCCACCAAGACTACTGTCTCTCAGGGCACCACTGTGACTATGACTGAGCCTTGCACCACTGTTGTCCAGTCTGTTGTCACTACTTCTGCTCCTGTCACTATCGAGACTGTCCAGCCCGCTCCTTCTACCCAGGCTCCTTCCACTGTCACTCACTACTCTACTGCTGAGACTGTTATTGCCCCTGGCAAGACTCTTACTGTCTACAACCCTACTGCCACTTCTGTTGTCACTCCCGTTGCTCCCGTCACTATCTACACCACCAGTGCCGTTGTTTCTCAGGGCACTACCGTTGTTGTGACTGAAGCCCACACCACTATCCAGCCTTCTGTTGTCACTGTCTCTGCCTTCTCTACCAAGACTGAGGGTGCCACTGTTGTTGTTATCACCTCTTGTGAGACCTCCAATGTCGCTGTTGTTACCACTGTGTACAGCACCCACGCTGTTACCTCTGAGGGCACTGTTGTTACTGTTTCTGAGCCATGCTCAATCATCTACCCCGGCACTACTTATGCTCAGACTACTCAGTCTTTTACCTCTGGCTCTTCCACTGTTGTTCTCACCACCTCTGTCCCTGTTGAGACTGTCTACACTCACCCATACGTCGCTCCTTCCACTCCTGCCACCACTCCCGCTGCCTCTACCCCAGTTGCTCCCGCTGCCTCTACTCCTGCTGTCACTACTCCAGTTACTTCCTCTACTGTCACTTCAGTTGCCCCAGTTGTCCCAGCCACCAGCTCTGGCATTGAGCAGGTCAACGGTGCCGCCAACTATGCTGTTTCTTTCGGCACTGCTCTTCTCGCCGTTGCCGGTGTCCTTTTGTTTTAAAGTGACGCCTTGCTGTGACGCACTGAAATGATAGAAATGAAATAAAATCGCCATTGAGTATGGCTTGTAATGATACTTTATGTTTTAGAATTTTTTGCTTTTAGGAATTTTTGTTTTTTTTTGCATTATTTAATAGGAATATATAGGTATAATGTAACTTATTGCCTTTTATTTTCAAGTGTAATTTGAATAAAATCTGGCAGAGAGAAGGCCAATTTGGATTTGTAAGTCTGTAGATTTGTTTCTCTGCAAATGACGTCTATGCCCGACCACCTTTTTTAGCAGTGATGACGTTTTGAGAAAAAAAAGCAATCTAGCCAGTTTTTATGATTATTATTGTTTCTTTTTTTAAAACGGTGTATTTATTTGGAGAGACTACAGAGAGAGAGAGATTGAAGGATGGCAATAATAATCGACATGAACAGAAATCAGTCATCGTAGTCGTAGTCGTACTAAATATATACATGGCGTTTGTTTCTACAACGGCGTCTCTGTGCACTTGTCCTTGTTTTCTTTTTACTGAGCAGCAGTGCTTATAGGATTGTGGCGACGACCAAGAGTAGGAAGAAATACTCTTACGACCATGTCTTCTTGCGGTGCCTTATTACCATCATTCTGCTGCTGCTGCTGCTGGGGAGTCTAGAGCGCGTATGACGAGAAATGCAGTTACACTCATAACGCCGCCAATCCTAGTCCGTCAGCGCTTTTCCTAAGCTCGTTTTGTCTCCAAGCGCTTCCTCGTTGCTTGTAAGCTTGGTCAAGAATAGAAAAAAAAAAAAAAAAAAAAAAAAAAAAGAAAAGAAAAGAAAAGAGCCAGTGGAATCAGGTTCTCGCAAGCGTCCCAAAACCCGTGGATCGCCTGATTGTCCAGCCTGTGTTTTTTCGGTGTTTTGCTATATTTAATAAGTTTAATAATTTGTTCTCCATCACTTCTTTTCTTCAAATGAAAAGTCCTTACGACAACAGTGCAAAAATAAATTTAATAATTGTCCGAAAACCTAATTATTAAGTCCCCCCTTCATACAACCCTCTCTCTCTCTCTCTGCAATGTGTCTTAATTACGTGCCATGGACGGGATGCCCGGGCTCGAGTAAGCTTGTCCATACACCTCTGTCTTTCCACGCTTGCTGAACTCGCCATCTTGGACGGGTGTAAATGGGGTGTAGGCGTTATTGTTATTCCGGCGTGGCTTTAACAATAAGAGTCGGCCACTACCGACTAAGACATGTCTTCTTAAAAAGAAAAAAACACGGCTTAACTGTGCCGTTTTAAGTCCAGTCTTTAAGCACCGACTTAACACAATACTGCACACACACACACACACACACGTTACGTGCAAGCAAACCAATTAATCTCTAGTAACCGTTGTTGCTTAGTCTTTATACAATCAGCCACAGCCGCGGCTGCTGCCATTCATTTCTTTTTTTAGGCACTGCGTCTAACGCAGGTCTCTTTCCTATTGTTCTTTGTTTCGTGTGTACAGTGTTTTTTTTTATTTATTTATTTATTTTTGTTTTTAATTTGTCTTTTGAGACAGGTTTGGCAATGAAATAGGATCAGGCAAGACGACGATTAATCTCAAACAACAAGACAAGCCAATATTGATGCTTGTATTGACTTTTTTTTATTTTTTTATTTATTTTTTTATTTCATTATATATATATATATATATATATATATAAAGCTCTCATCGGCTTGCAGAAACTTGCCAGACAGGTGCAATGCTCATGTAGTACAAGTATATTTATACCTTGATTTTTATACAAGGTTGATGGGACTAGTTGGCCGATAATAGTCAATAGTAGTGATAGACTAGCAAACCAGTAACCTTTCAAACAAAAGAAAGAAAAGAACAAGTTTCATTGCTCCAAAACAGCTTCTAAAAGACTAGAAGCATCGCCTACAAGCTCAGCATGATAAAACCTTGTTTTATTTCCATTTCCCTTACTGGCCTTACCTGCACTTTCTTCATCGCCCTCATCGTTATCTTCTTCTTCCTCCATGCCTGCATCTTTGCTCTTTTCGAGATCGGCCATCTTTCTAATCTTGATCAGCACCTTTTGGAAAAGCGTGTCTGGCAAGGCAGCGCCCAAATGATATATTTGGTTAAGCGTAATAGAGCTGGGCACAATTTCAGAGTCTGTGGATTGCTGGATTTGCTGGCCATAGTTGTCGTAGCCATCAATCTGTTCAGCCTGAATCATATAGTCTCTGGTCTTTTCTTCCAAGCCGTCTTGGCTGCTTGTTTGAACGTCCGCGCTGTCATTGTCACTGGAATTTACATTCTCACCATTGCCTTCCTCGCCTTCATCCGAAAGAGTATAAATCTTAATGCTTTCCAGTGCCTTTCTCAATGCCTTGCGAGTCAGCTCCGTTCTTTCAAAGTAATCCAGCTTAGGCGCAGGGCTAAACATTTCTGGCTCAATTTCGTACGCCATTCTAGCATCGAGTTGGCGTACAGGACGACGGACACGCAAATCGCCCGACGGAGTAAACGATCTTGTAGACGGGTTGACTGCCAGTCTGAAAACCCCTTTTCCAACTCGACGGGCATTGTTGATCAAGTAGTACCAGCTGCCAAGCATTATGCTGTCCAGAGTCGTGCCCGGCCCACCGCCATAGTCTTCTTTCACAGAAACGCGCTCGGCCCAGTTTTCAGGAATGGGTTTGGTGGGCTTGAACGGGTTTCCTTCTGCTCCAGCACCTTCAACATCCATATCGAAAGTGACAAGAATAGGGGTTCGCAACACGCTGTGGGCCCTGAAGTCTTCTTGGTACCTGTGCAAGTTTGGAGAAATGAGTGGCCAGAGCGGTACCGCGTTTTCCTCGGTGCATTCAATCCCGTCGTCTGTGAGAGTTCCAGGGCATTTAAACACCGCGCCGACCCATTCGCCCGGCTCGTACACACTGAGCATCAGCTTGGAGTGCCGTTTGCGGCGCGCCATCAGGTAGCACGCAGCCTTTTGGTTCTTGTGGCCTGTACAAAACTTGCGGCCCCAAGGCAGGTCGCGCTGCAGGTTCATGGCGACAAACGCGTCGCGCGGACGGTCCTCGCCGGCAAGGCAGCGGGTCAGCCGCAGATGGTCCTGCGAAGGGAATTCAAGCGACTTTTGGTGCTGGACAATGAGGCCGGTAAAGTTGCGGTGCTCGGTGGAGAACGCGGGCATCGAGCAAAGGTCTCTGTCACCAAGAATGGTATGGGAAGTTTCAAAAGAGGAGGAAGAGGGCGAGTCAGAGAAAGCGTTAGCATTCTGGGGGATTACAGCAAGGGCAAGAGATAAAAGAGCTTTGACTTGCATGGTGAATATAAAAGTAATCAAAATTGAAGCCTGAAACAAGAGGTTAACGAAGAAGAAAAAAAGTGCTGCGTTTAAATACTTTTTTCAAGTCAAAAGTTAAAAAGATATAAATTAATCTTGTCTGGATTAAGGAAGAAAAAAAAAAAAAAAAAAGAGAGGAACCTCATGAAGGAAATTTCACTCTTTATATACCTTTTCTTTTCAAAAAAAAAATCATTTGTTTTGGAATACAGAAAGAAAGAAAAATATATTTTACTAGATACAAGATAAAAAAAAAAAAAAAAAGAGGAAGAGAGAGCTATACAGGGTAGTAATAATATATTTTTCTCAATGCTTGAATTGCCCACAAAGGCTAGTTTTGAAAGCAACTAAAATCTAGCGACTTTGGTTTAATTAAAAAGATTCTAGCCCATGAAAAAAAAAACTAGGCTTTTGGAAAAAACCTTTTTGTATGGAAAGACTTGAAAATATTTAAAAGAATTGTTATAAAACTAGCTTTAGCACTGTTGATAATCAAGCTAGTTTGTTCACAAGGCTAATGCTTCATGAAAAATATATTTTCCCTGGGATGTTTAGTTAATACTAGACTCATTAATATCATCTTGCTTAAGCACAACCGTTATTTTTCTTCTTTGTCATTCCATTTCTGAAATGGAAAAATATATTATTCGTTTCCACGCCTAAACACTTTCAAGACACACAACATCGCAACCAAATCTGTACATAGACTTCTGCCACAGCATCGTGCCTCGTTTACAAAACATGTGCGGCTGAGTTTACATAGTTAAACACCCCTAACCCAGGAAATAGCAAACAGAAAACAAAATATATTCAAAACTATACAATCTACTTCAAGTTATATAAATACCAATAATAATAAATACCCATCAGGCATTGAGCAACTCGTACTCATATCCATTCTTCTTCAATGCGTCGTAAACCAACTCCATAGCCTGTAAACATGTCTCTTCATACAAACGGGGAGCAACAACTTGGACACCAACAGGCAAACCATGCATCTTGGCGGCATCATAATGGATATAAGCGCCACGAGCAACTCTATTCATCTTTTTGAATTCCTTAGACTTGTGGAAACCAGCAGGCATTGCATCCTTTTCTTCATCAACATGGGTAACAGGCAATACACCGGCAGGGTAGTCAAGAAGATTAAACATAAAGGTATAACCACAGGCAGCATAAGCTTCACGAAGACCCTTATGTGGGAAAGCAGGAGTAGCATTAGGAACAGTAAGAAGAAAGTCAATACCAGATTCTTTCCAAGCCTCGAAAAATTCAGCCTTGTAACCTTCACGTTCAGCAACCAAATCCCATCGTTCAGTAATCGTCTTGGTGTTCCAGTCACGAACCAATGTAGCCCAAACCTTGTCACCCCAAACATTCTCCAAAAGCCAAGCCCAGATACGTTTGAAAAATCGTGGAAGACGTGCGCTTTTAGCAAAGATCTCAACGCCAACATCATTGTGTTCACCAGGGCGCTGCTTTCTAAGTGCAACCTTAGCAGAATCACTCACAAGTAACTGGGAAGCAATACGTAGAGCTCTCAATGGATCAGGGGCATCAAACTTAACAATTTCATGACCTTGGGCCTCCAGAGATCCAATAGCCATATCCAAAGCACGTCTGCAGGCAGGGGAAGGAGTAACAACACCGTCATCATAAATAACACCAACCTTGCACTTTTTGGGAAGAGTGAGTTCATTGTTCCATGGCATGGGGACACAGCTGTAGTCATAAGTCCAAGGCTTCATTTGAATTACAGACTTTAAAAAGTAACCAAGATCAGGAAGGGTGCGAGCCATGGGAGAGTACACTGCAGGAATTCCCTCCTGGCCAGCCATGGAAGTAGTGTTGCCTGTCTTTGGGAATCTTCCAACTGAGCACTTGAGTGAGTAACAGCCAGAAAAGTGGGCGGGAAGTCTGACTGAGCCCGCAACGTCGGTGCCAACACCAATACGAGAGCCTCCATAAGCCAAGAGTGAAGACTCACCACCAGTAGAGCCACCTGGAGCATAGCCTTTAAGGTGAGGGTTTTCAGTGTAGCCCCACAGGTCATTGTAGCAGTCAAAGGAAAGCATGGTATATGGAACATTAGTTTTAACAAAAGGAATAGCGCCAGCGTCCTTGAGGATTCTGACAATGACAGAGTCCTTTTGGGCTGGATGAAATGCATTAGCTGTATAACCAATAGTTGAATCGTAGCCCATGACGTTATGAGTATCTTTGAGGGATACTGGGAATCCAGCCAAAGGCTTTTTAGGGTCTTGGAATGTGCTTGTCGAAGGAGCACCAGTAGGAGCACCACCTAGAACTGAAATTGAAGAAGCAGCGTCTTCAATTTGCTTTTCAGCAGCGGTAATCATAAACTCAGTAACAGCATTGATTTCCTTCTGAGAAGCCAAAGCAGCCTTACCATAAGCTTTCAGCAATGTTGAAGCATTCAAAGTACCAGCGTGAACCTTTTCAACAGCGTCTTCAACGAAAAGTGAGTGAGCATCTTTTTCTATAGCATTCAAAGGTTCACCATAACCAGATGCTTCAAGAGCAGTCATGCGATCAGCACGCTCAGCTCTTTTTGCTTTAATGTCTTTTTTATGTTGAGAATAGCTGCCAATCATGGATAGAAAGTGAAAAATATTAAGAGATTAGGAGGGATCAGCAATTAAAAGTAATAAAAAGAGGAATTGAGTTAATGGCAAAAAGAATGGAATCAGCCAGGGAATGACGACCTATTTATACAAATTTGTATGAGGGCCAATTTGGAAAATAACCGCGGGCTTGCTTGATAAGAAAAATGACATTGCCCGCAATATCAGAAAACGGAAAAGGCGGGGAACAAAGTGCAGTTCTAAGCGGAAGCGTGATAGTCACGTATTATGCGGCTATTCTTATGTCGTGAATTTCACATGACCTTTTGAATAATCTGGAGTAAATTTGGATTTATGTCTACTAATAACCAGCCCTCTTTTTTTTTTTCTTTTTTTTTCTTTTTTTTCAACAAAGCTACTAACCACTCAATTTCTCAATGAAAGCCTTTGTTCCAAGCATCAATTGGCATCAGGACAATAGTCCTATTTATTCTGTTCATTATCAACCATCTCACTCTGGCTTGAACGGAAGGCGTCTTGCAACTGCTGGTAGTGATAATAACGTTCGACTATGGCTTGTTGAAGATGTTGAAACTGCTAGTGATAGAGACAATGATAAACTCGACAAACTCAGTGTCAAACCTCTTGCAACTCTCTCTAAACACACTCAAACTGTGAATGTAGTTCGGTTTGATCCTCGTGGTTCTGTCCTGGCTTCAGCTGGTAATGACGGGACTATTATTCTCTGGTCCCTTTCAGATACTTCTACCACCACTACTACTACTTCTGGAGCTTCTGCCCAACCCGATACCGAAAACAAAGAATCTTGGCGGCCTCGGAACATCTGCCGACATTCTCAGTCTGAAATTTACGACTTGGCTTGGTCGCCCGACTCACAATACATTCTTGCCGGATCTATGGACAATATTGCTCGAATATATAGTGCATCTACTGGCCAATGTGTTCGTGAGCTTGCTGAACACTCCAACTATGTTCAAGGAGTTGCTTGGGATCCGTTCAACGAATACTTGGCTTTACAGTCTTCGGACCGGTCGGTTCATATTTATAACCTTCGGGCTAAAGACGGGTCTTTGGTTCTTGGAAATCATCCAAAAATTGCTCGAACCGATCTTCCTGCTCCTCCAACTCCTGCTTCAGACCCAGAATCTTCTACTCCTGCAACCCCAACTTCGAGTACTGGTACTAGTCTTGGTGCTATGAACCCTCCACCTCCAAAGCCTCTTTCTAGTAAATCTTCTGTGGCATCTTCTCCACGATCCAGCCATAACCACCACACTCTTCACCATAACCATAACCATCATAACCACAACTCTAAACCTTCCAGTAAATCTTCTTCTCGGGCTTCATCACCATCACCATCCTTCATTCCTTTACCTGCAGTTCGCCAATTAAGCTTTTCAACTGCTTTAGGATCAGCACATGGCTTGCCGATACCCAGAACATCACATCTTCATCAAAATGAAACTTTCACCTCCTTTTTCAAAAGACTTGCCTTTTCTCCGGATGGTACACTACTTTTCACTCCATCTGGTGTTTCTAAAAACCCAGTTGGACATGCGAGTCCTGCTCATACACATCACCCTCCTGACCCTTCTTCACAAGACCAAGTCACAAACACCGTTTATATCTACACACGAGTCGGATTGAACAAACCTCCAGTAGCACATCTGCCAGGTTTGAAAAAACCATGCTCGGCTGTCTGCTGTAGTCCAATACTATACAAACTACGGGATACTCAAAAACAGACATTGAAAGCTTCAATAGAGCTTAAAAAGACAAATGAACCATCTGTTTCCCAAACACAACCCTCATCTTCACTATCATCATCACCTGCTCCTATTCCCACTCCTACCTTTAGTATGGCATATCGTATTGTTTATGCTGTAATTACTCAAGATGCTCTTACTATTTACGACACTGAACAGCGACAATCTATTGCCATTATTTCGAGTCCCAAAGAGTCCGCATTCACCGACGTCACTTGGAGTCCAGACGGTCAAAATCTTTTTATATCATCCACCGATGGCTTTTGCTCTGTTGTTTTGTTTGAACCCAACGAGCTTGGCTCAAAATACCAAGGTAAAGTAGTTCCTCCAGTGACTGGCGCACTTTCAGCATCAGGAGTTCCTACTCCAATAACAAACGACGGCTTTGCTGTTCCTCCACCCACCCAACACTCCACCACTGCATTTCTTTCTCCTCGTAAACGTCGTGCTTCTGGAGAATTGCCTCCCCGAACCATTTCTTCAGTGTTTCATTCACCTTCTCCATCTTTACCGTCTTCACCTTCGTCTTCATCCACCTCTACAACAACTTTGACCAATTTGACCAATTTAAACAGTACCAGCATTAACAACAACCATAATATTTCCCAGTCTCCAGGCTACACAAGTGTCCCAAGCACTCCAGGCACGTCCTCGTTTGGCGCTAGTTTAGCTGTTCCCTTTTCAGTTTCTGCTACTTCAACCCCTTCTCCGTCGCCTAGTTTATCGTCTGTAGGTGCTGCTTCTGTGAATATACCAAATGAGCCACTAATTCCGGTTATTTCATCAATGCCTCCCATTGCGACTCACGGCGGGAGTAGTTCCTCGTTACCTCCTTCCGATAGCGAATCCAATGCATAAATAGCCTGCCATTTTGGGAAAAAAATAAAATAAAACAATGGTTAGTTATGTAAATCTTTATATATATGTACATAGATTTGTTGCTTGTATAGTTTAATTATTATTCCAGGTTTCTTTTATCGTTTTTGGTTGTATATGTAGTACGAGTGAATGGATGCATTACAGCTCGTTTTGCTGAAAACCATAAATGAAATAAGACTTGAATATCGATAGCCCTCTCCAGCCGTATCTGCAATGTGACTTGCACGCGATACAAAAACGGTTGATTGATCGTGACCCAAGAATCATCCTTTTTATTCTCTAAAGGACTAAATCTTAACTCATTTTTTTAAAGCATGATGAAAAGTACTATTTCATTTATTTATTTCTAATTTATAGGTAAAAATGATGAAACAAAGACTTAATTTTTCAAGGCTTTGTGTTCAATACACTTGCATTCAACAACTCTCGTTATCATCTCTACAACCAGCATCAACAACACCAACCCCATCATTTTCTCACTATTCATCTTCAAGATCCTACGCTTCAACTGCATCGTCAACCAGCTCGCACAATGCAAATAACCAAAACAACAACGACCTACTCCTCAATTGGCCCACAATCGAATGCCCCACTCCGTACGAGATTTTTCATCTTTCGTGGTCAGAAACAGTTGACAAGAAACTTTTAAAGTCCCATTTCCATCGACTGGCTAAAGTGTATCATCCAGACAGTTTATCATCGTCACTATCAACCAGTGATCCCAAAAATACCAAGAGTAATAACAACAACGGTTTTGCTAGTTTTAAAAGTAGTAGCTTGAAAAATGATAAACGTTCTGGCACAGTTTACAAAAACGCTGCTGGCCAATCTTCAGAACCTGATCTTCGTGCTGAACGGTTTAAACTTATTGTTGCAGCGTATAACATTTTAAAAGACGATTTCAAACGTAAAGAATATGATATGTACAACAAAGGCTGGGCCACACAACGACGTTCGTCAGCAACATATTCGGGTACCGCAGGGTCACAGGCCGGCCCACGATCAACCTATGCCTACCATGGCCGCGATTTCAGTCGAGGTACCAAATTCAAAACAGACTTTACTGACCAAGACGATCCTTGGGCGTCTTACCATTCGGACTACCGCGACCATATGCGTCGCCAGGACCCAGAATATCATCGGCAGCAGTGGGAGACACACAAAAAGATGGTGTATTTGTTGTCGTTTGGCTCTTTTGTGGTTGCGATTATCCAGTTTGGGTGGCTATCAAGGCGTGCGCAAAAAGATCAAGTGTATCGGAATAAAGAGTCCAAAAAAGCGTTGGACAACGTGTACATGGCGACTAGCAATTATGGGTACGGAGAAGGGAAACAGGATAGAATAGATAGGTTTTTGGCGCAGAGGAAAGAGTCGCTGTATAATGAGATGGAGAACGAACAAAGTGAGGAAGGGTTTGGAAATGGTGGTGAAAATAGAAAAATCGGGTATGGAAATAGTCCCTTTGCATTGGCAAACGTTGTGCCTGGAAGAAGAAGGGTACAAAAAGGATTGTCTAATGAAAGCGGTGGCAAGGAACAAGTTGATCAAGACACACATTAGGAAAATACAAATGCTATATTCCTGTACATAGTAAAACAAATAAATAATTTATTAACCGTAAAATCACAATGATAACAAAACTAGCGCTCCAAATTTTCCTTTTAGTTTTCAAACTCTTCCTTCAACACCCATTTCTTAACTTTTGGTGTCCAAACTGAAATCTCTCTAATTAACTGTCTAACATTAGCAACCTGCTGCACATCGCGCATCGAGATCTGACAGCTTGTTATGATTTCTTGGGATGTTGCGCTGTGTGAGGGACATGATAAGAAGAATTGGTGGATTTGAGATAGGCGGGTGGCATTTGGATCAGGATCAGAATCGGAGTCTGGGTGTATGGCTGGAGTGGGTATGGCTGGGGTAGTGGGTTTACTAGACTCAGCTAATACAACACTTTTTGGCCCTTTTGTTTCGGGACTAAGCTGGTTCGTATTTGTGTCACCGCTTTCTGGTTGCTTCTGCTGCTCTTGCGTCTCATTATCACTGCCTGTGGCATTTCCAGCACTTGAACTTGACCCTGCGCGTAAGTTAAAAACTGGACTTTGATTTTCCAAATCCCGTTTTTGTCGAAGACCTTGCAACAAAGCAGACGAAGAAAGCGCGCCCTTAATTCCTGTATTAACACCAGTTTTAATTACAGTGCTTATTCCAGCAACAGAACCAACACCGTTTTGTTTTGTGCCGCCTCTAATCACAGGCACATTCTTTTTTATTACCCCGTTTGTTCCAAATCCAAACATACGGCTCGTTTTAGAAAGCTTTGCATTGTTGGTGTTGTTAGCGCTTAGTTGTTTGGAAGAAGCAAAAAGTCCATTACTATTACCCACTTTACTTTGCACAGAAAATGGACTACTGCTTCTACTCGCCTGGTTTGAGCTTGAGTAACCATTAACATCCACACCTTGCTTCATTCTCGTTCGTTTACCAGCTTCTCCAAACCGGCCAGTCCAAGTAGGTGTCCCGATTTCCGCTTTTCTTGCCATTTTGGATGACATTCTTAGTGCAGCAGCAGCTTCTTTGGCAACCCGGGAAGCTTCACGTTCAATCAAGGCTTTGTCAGGCTGCTGGTCTGAAGAGAATAGTGAGTCATGCTTGACTGAACTGTAGACACCAGAGTTTGCAAAAAGACCTTCCATAAATCTGTCGTCATCAACGTTTTCGTTAGGCTCATTAGACTCAGCTACTTCACTTGTAGAAGCTGGTTCGCTGTTGTTATTATTTTTCAGCTTTTCTTCAGTATGATAGTCTTCTAGACCTGCGACTCCGTTCATTGCAGCAACTTGCATGAAATCGTCATCATTTTCTGCTCGCTTTTTAGCTCGTGAAGAGGACGTAATTGGCGTATCAGTATTTCCAACTTCCTCGCTCCCGTTTCCATTATTTGCTCTTGTCTGATTCCCTGGAAACACATTTCCAATTCCATTATTACCACCGCTACTAACACCACGATTGCCTGACTCTTCGTCATCCAAAGTAAACAATTCATGCAAATCATTAGCTTTAAACAACCTCCTCTGTTTCGGGTCTTGCAAAATCTTATTTGTCAAAAACTGTTTAAATATCTGTCTCTGATAAATTTTCTCCTCAATCGTGCCAGCCGTCATCAACCGATAAATCGACACATTTTTTTTCTGACCCAATCGCCATGCACGTTCACGAGCTTGCACGTCAGTAGAAGGATTCCAGTCGGGGTCATAGATAATTACTCGGTCGGCACCGGTCAAGTTTACACCTAGCCCGCCGACCCTTGTTGTCAACAAGAAAACTTGGTATGACGTGTCGGTGTTGAAAGTGTCAACGAGAGCCTGACGTTGTGCAATGGGCGTCGTGCCGTCCATTTTCATGTACTTTGTGTCGAGTTTTGTTAAGAAGGATTGGAGGATGGACATGGTTTGGCGGGTTTGGCAAAACAAGAGTGTGCGATGGCCTTGAGTTTTCCATAACTCTACTAAAGCTTTGACAACCTGCATTTTACCCGACTTTTCAGGTGCGCCGTATTTCGAGCTTTTGTGTTCAAACTTGTCTTTATCGACCAAATCTGGATGATTACAGATCTTTCGTAGAATATCAATTCCATAAAGAACTTTTCTTTTACCTTCCATGATCGATTTCAAGTCTCTTGAATGCAAAAATTCGACGTACTTGTCGCGTTGAACTTTCGTGAGCTTGCAAAACAAGACTTTTTCTGTTTTTTTGGGAAGATCCGCTGCAACGTCAGCTTTCATTCTTCTGAGCAAGTATGGCGAAATCAAGTCACGCAGCACGACGGCACATTTGTACGCAGTCTGCACTTGCACGTTAGTCGCATTGGCGTAGCCGCCCATATTGATTGGCACCGAAAACTCAGACTGGAACACTGGAAGAGTGCCGAGTCTGCCAGGGAACACGAAATCGAAAAGACTCCAGAGCTCGGTTAAATTGTTTTGGATGGGTGTGCCAGATAAAATGATGCGGTGAGGGGTTTTGATGCCTTTCGCGGCGAGGGAAATGTCGGAATTGGGATTACGAATTTTATGGCCTTCATCTAAAACGCAGTATCCCCATTGACGAGGAAGTATAATGTTACTGTAAATGCGTAAACCGACATAAGTGGTGATTACAACATGGCCTAAAAAGGAGGTTAGAATTCTTTCAACCGTACGAGCCAAGAAAAAGCTTACCAGACTTCATAATACTATCGATCATTGCTTGAGCACCCTTCATTCTTTTTACGCTTGCCAAACTCAAATCTCCATTTTCAGAATTTTCCAACGCTTCTTCCAATATTTCATCATCATCGACTTCCCCATTACTTTTCATGCCCATCCCTGACCCAATCGAATGTAGAATAGCGACTCTGAGCGCAGGGCACCATCGATGAAACTCGTTGACCCACTGTTTCATAACAGTCGCCGGACAAACAATCAGCGCCGGTCTTTTCAAAAGCCCGCTATAAAAAAGTCCTGCTACAAAAGCAACGACCTGGATCGTTTTGCCTAATCCCATTTCGTCAGACAAGATTCCGCCAACTTTTTGCGTGTACAGCTCCCACTGCCACTGCACGCCTGTTTTTTGGTAATCAAACAAACTGGTGTAAATATCGCCTTGAAGCTTAAACTGTGAGTCTAAAACAAAGTCTTTGTGAACAGGATGCGGTTTCTGCCATTCTTCCAGTGTCGAGTTCTTTTCATTTTCTGGCTCTTCAATGCCTTGTTTTTTGTACACTTTTTGGCGGTACGAAATTATTTTCTGTGTCCAGTTTTGTAACCGGATATTATAAACATTGATATCACCATCATCCACGTCTCTAATTTCTTCAAGTTGTTGTTTGGTAATAGTAGCCTTCTTTTTCTTGTTTTGATGTTTATGAGAATTAGGTTTTGAACGAAGTCTTGTTTTTCTGGTACTAGTAGTTTCGACATCGCTCAAATGATAGTCATCATCATCACTGCTGTCGTTTTCATCTTCTTCGTCTTCATCGAAAGAATCAGATGAAGATTCGTAGTCGCTATCATTGGCTTTTCGTTTTGATCCAGCTCTTTTAGTGACTACCAAATCATCTTCAATTTCCATGTCTTCATCTTCATCAGACATTTCTTCCAACTCCATACCGGGAATCCTCAACTTTTGGTGCGACATTCCTTGTTTAGGGTTATCCAACTTTTCATTTTCATCAAAGCTCTGTACACTTTTGTTCGCCATAAAGGTATTTGAAAACGGCGTAATCTTACCAATCCTCACCAAATAATCATGTTGACTTTCGTCCAACCTTTTTCCAGTTTGTTCTTCTGCACTTGGAACCACTTCAGTTGTACCGTTACCACTAGCAGCACGATTATTATTATTATCATTAGTCCCAGTCTCTTCTTGCTTCTTTATAGCTTCTTCCTTTTCACTTATACGATCTCTAATCTCCCTCACATCGTTCTCCAGCTTCCTAACTTCCCCATCTTCAATCCTCCTTATCTCTTCCCTCACTTTCTCCTTCTCACTTATCCTGATATTCACACTTTTCAGTTTTTGTTCAAGTCGAGCTATATTCTTGCGCTGGATAGTCAGTAAATTTAACGTTTTGGTGAGCCGCTTGTTGTCGAGCGAAATGTCACGGGCGTATAAAGCTTTCGTAGCCTGGTGAGCTACATTTTGTTCAAGCAGGGATTGGTCCATTGACCAAGTGTTTGGGAGTAATGAGAGTTCATCGAGGTCGTTTTTGTCTTCGAGCTCAAGTTCGGACTCGGGTTCGGGTCCTTGTAAGCTTTGGTTCTGTTTCTGTTTAGTTTCGCCATTGCTATTAGTAATTGGCTGTTGTATCATTTCCGCTGAACGGAATATCTCTTGCTCGGTATTTTTGGCATCGCTTTTTAACCCATTTAAGCTTTCCAAATCTTCTTTGTCTTTTTTTCTATGTACATTCTCATTTTTTCTGTGACTGTTGTTGTCCATTTTAAAATGCAGGCTTTAGTTAACTAAATAAATAAAATGCAGTAAAAGAAATAGAAAGAAAAGAAAATCAAGTTTGCTTTGAATTGTTTTATATTCAAGCATAATTCTGACGTGTATAAGCCGTGCTTCAATTCCTTGACGATTCCCTAACGATTTCTTTATAATTTTTCATTCATCAACTATACAAATTATCAAAGATTATTATGTACAAAAGCAATTCCCGTCTTACTCGAAGTCCTACTCTAATCTGTTTTTTTCCCAACTCATTTTGTTTTTTTCTTAACTCGTCTTGTTTCCGTTTTTCATGGCAGGATTGACGCCAGACGCATGCTCATTTTCCGCACCAGTCGACCTCAACTTTGACAACTCTTCTTCTGGGTTGAAGTTGCCGGTCGACAGTTTGACCAAGTCTGCGTCGTATTTGCCGGTCGATAGGGGCGCATTGCCTCTGAACCGTTTCCTCATATCAACAAGGCCGTGTCTAAAAACAAAAAAAAAAAAGAAGCAACCGGTTAGTTAGCAAAGCAAGGCATAGCTAGAATAATAGCATTTATTATGTAATTAAAAATGATCTTGGTTTAAATACTCACTTGCACTTATAAAAAGAAATCAACTGCAACCGACACTTTTCAGGCAAGTTGTTCCTGAGCTCATCGTTCTCGACACATTGTTTTGGCGTATTGCGGTCAATCATGACGCATGGCGATCTTTGCAGGCAGATTGCGACGGAGTTTTTTAAGTCTTTGCAGCTGGAGGGCATTTTGAAGTAGTGTGGGTGGGTTTGGTTTGGGCTAGGTTTGGATAGTTATGGGTATTTGCAAGTAAAAGGAGATTTGATCGATGGAGCCATAGGACAAATGGGCTTTGAGCCCTTACGACAAGAAAAATTAAAAACGTTGATAGGAGACACGTGTAAATCACGTTTATTTTCATATATACATTTACTTGTTTTCCGTTTACTCTTGGTTATTACAGCTTATCAAAACAGTGATGATCTACAATAAACTCGGTTATTTTGATATCAGACTTCCATCTGGCTTCCTATTTCTTCAATAGCGTCCAGGAGTTGATCAATTGTATCAGCAGAAACACTAGGTAAAATTATTAATAATAGTTAGTCAGTTAGTCACTAAAAATCAAACAAGAGAAACAAACTTGAAACTTACCAAGGAGAATTCACAACAGCTCTGAAAAACTCGCCTCTACCATCTTTTCCATTTTCTGGAGCAAAGTCAACCAAAAACTTTCCACGTTTATGCAATTCGGTCGCAATACGTCTCGTAACTTTAGTGTTTTGTGCTGGATCTTTGAACAATTCTCTGCTGTTGCTCTTCAAAGTGTAATAAAAACAGGTTTGAAGGAATGGAGGAGGATACGACGAAACTAAAACAAAGTTAGAACGGTTCTTGATGCATGTGGCGAAATATTTCGTAACTTCCATAGCATGATCAATACGCTCGGCATAGCCTTTAGTTCCGTAGTATCTCCAACTCAAGTAAAGTTTCAGAGCATCAGGTCGTCTTCCACACCCCATAGTTCCGTCCGCCAAATCGTAGGATTCTTCGTCAGAAGAACTATTATGAAACAAGTACGGCGCATTGAGCGAATTGGCTTCTGTCAGAACCTGTTGGTTAGGAAACAACAAAAAGGAACATGTCGTCGGGACACCTAACGCTTTATGCGGATTCACAGTGATACTGTTTGCGCGATGGGATCCATCAAGCTTGTACCGGTACTTTTCTGAAAACACAACGTTTCCGCCCCAAGACCCGTCAATGTGCATCCAAAGTCCGTACTTTTCAGCAATGTCGGCAATAGCATTGAAATCGTCAAACGAGCCGTAGACTGTTGTTCCAGCAGTAGCGTTAATGTACAACGGAGTGTATCCTTCTTGTTTAGCTTGCACAATTTTAGATTCAAGGTCTTCAGGGATCATTTGGCCGTCTTTAGTGACGTCAACACGAATAACAGCCTTGGATCCTAAGCCACAAAAAATTGCGGCTTTTTCGACGCTATAGTGAGCATGAGTACTGGCAAACACCACAAACTTATAGTCTCCATTACCCTCAACTTTAGCAGAAGGATACAATTTGTTCCTTGCAGTCGTCAACGACGTTGAATTGGAATAGGATCCGCCTGGAAACGTCAAGCCGCCAGAATGCTGGCCGTTAAATCCAAACATTTTGGCATACTCGTGTGCAGTTTTCTTTTCAATGATGGTCAATGCAGGCGAAACCGTGAACACATGAGTGTTTGTGTTGAGTATCGAGAGCAGTAAATCAGAAGCCACGCCGACCGGGTTGGTTGACGCATATAATTTATCCAAAAACCCACGGTTCCAAGTAACGACAGAGTGTTCCAGGACTTTGTCGGCTTGCTTGAACAGATCTTGGATTCCTTGACCATCGCCACTCTCAGGGATGGAAAAAAGGGTTTTGAGCTCTTCAGGAGTTTGGGGAGTCCCAACAGTTCCGAGGTCTGGAGAATCAGCCTTTTTCACATACTCAATGACTTTATGAGTAAGGCCTTCTAGAATAGTAGAAAGCTCATCAACCCGGTTACTTTCCAAATTAGAAGGTTTTGGGCGAGCTACTTCGAAGTTTGAGTCTGAATTGTTTAAAATTGGCATTTTTATGTAAAAATGATCAAAATAATAAAAATATCAATCAAGAAGAAAGGATATAAAAGGTTACGAAGCAAAGTTTAAACTCATTGAATCAAACGAAAAAAACCGTTATTTTTCGTAATTGTTGGTTTGTATGTAATACAACATAAGTCATTATTCGCCTAAATTGCGAATTTAACTGAATTGGTTAATCTAATGACATTTAGTTATGTCACATGAGGGTCATTACTCTTTTCTTTTTTTCTTACTTCTGCTTCCTTCTTCTTGTTCTTCTGTTGCTGATAGAAATATAACGACACACACTCTCTTTTTCTTTCTTTGTATAAACTTGACACATATTTTAAATATTTATTGAAAGAGAAGAAACAAAAATGTCATTTTCAGAAGACGTAGTGCTAGCCAAACTTTCTTCGTTAACAGAAGCTCAGGACTCAATTGTTGGAATCTCGCAATGGGTGAGTTGAAAAAAAAAAAAAAAAAGATAAATTTAATAGACTGTATTAAACTAACGTGGATTGTTAATTTATTAATTTATTAGGTCATGTTCCATAAACGATATGCTGACAAAACAGCTGAAATCTGGGACAAAGCTGTAAGAAAATGTGAGTACAAACCAATGGCTGACACACATTCAATACACAATACTAACCAACCTACTCTTTTTGTAGCTCCCCCTAACAAACGCTTGGCCCTTGTTTACTTGGCCAACGAAGTCTGCCAACAATCGCGTATCAAGAAATGGGACCAATTCATTACCGCTTTTTCTGATCACGTACCTGGCGCATTAGGCTTTGCGTACCGAAACGCGCCAACTCCTGATACCAAGGCAAGGATCAAGCGTGTTGCTGATGTATGGAGACATCGTCAAATCTTTCCGGTGGATGTGTTGGACAATGTGGATGCCGCGTTGTCTGATACAAAGAAAGCTGGTGTGCGAGGTGCATTTGGAGGGTTAGGCGGATCGTCTTCGTCTAGTTCTTCTATTGGAGGTAGTTCTAATAAGCTTGGTCAATCGTCTTTGGAACTTCCACCTGTGCTCAGTAAACTCGCCTCTATTCATAAGGATTTGACAAACACCGCGAAACTTGCAGATTCTGCTCTCGAAAAGGCTAACAAAGATTACGAATCCACTGTTGAAAGTGACAACTTGCCTGCACCAAAAGAATATGCACGCAAACTGAAACTGTTAGGTCCACTACTATCAAGTGCCCACTTGAACTTATCCAAAAGAATAAGTACACGAAAAGAGTTTATTGAACAGTTGAAATCGTTGACCAGTGCAAGCGAAACGTTGTTGAAGGAAGATGAAAGTAAGTTGAGCAAGCTGGATGCTAAAATTGAAAATGTGTCGGAATTGCAAACTGAATTGGATGGAATGATAAGTACAGATGAGAAGGAAAAGAATCAACAACATCAAAAGACCAGAACCAACAAAGAAAAAACAAGATCTACTACTCCACCTCTTGATCCAAGAATCAATCGAAGTTCTTCACGCCAACAAAGCAATCCATTTTCATTTGACGATGATGATGATAACAATGAGAGAGAAGAAACAGCTGAAGAAATAGGCGCACGTACAACAACTCCACCAGCATCTTATGAATACAATCCAAACAAAAATACCAGCAACAATGGTAGCAGCAAAGATGCTTTTGGACCGTTTTCGATTGTAGATGAAGAATCAAATAATACCAATACTACTAATACTACGATTACTAAACGCCAAATAGATTCTTCTGTTCCACAGTATGCAGAATCTTCCGACGAAGACGATGAAGATGAACCCAACAATCAGCCCAACAAACGAGCAAAACATGATGAAAATACTCCAAAAAATGCAAACAATACAACCAGCACGAGTGGTAGTAGTGCGACAGCTACTCCTTTTGCAGGTTTGGATCCAAAAGTGGCACAGTTTTTGTCAAGTATTGCAAAAGGTGGAGGGCTGTCTGGATCAGAATGATTGATTGAATGACAGCTTTCTATTGTTAAAGATGGAGGGGGAAAAAAAAAACAAGTTGTGTATAAACAAAAGGTGTTTATAGTACAAATGAAAAATAATAAAAGTAACAAAATATAAAAGTAATTGATAAATATAAATCTATAATATTAAAAATTTATATAAAACTTGATTCTTATTCTTGTTGAAAATATACACACGCGAGGCTGAACAACCTCTTTTTTTTTTTTTTTTTTTTTGTATCACCATGTTAACTTTTTACACCACTTCTTTTTACTTTACTTTACTTTTCTCGCTCTCTCTCTCTCTCTCTCTCTCTCTCTCTCTACAAAAACAAACATTCATACACATTCAACACGTACTCGTACTCTCTTTCATTCTTTTCTTCCTAATCCCAATTACTTTCATCTTATTACTCTATACTATTTTTCATTTATTGTTTCAATGTCTACTACTACTACTACACACAAACCCACCCTCAAAGTCTGCACAGTCTGCTCCGCCAACCAAAACCGATCCATGGAAGCCCACCGCGTTTTAGAGGCCGCAGGCTACACCGTCAGTTCCTTCGGCACCGGATCCATGGTGCGTTTACCGGGCCCCAGCCTCAACCGTCCAAACACTTACGCATTCGGCACACCTTACAACGACATTTACAAAGACCTTGAGAAAAAAGATGTGAAGCTGTACACGCATAACGGCGTGCTGACGATGCTCAACAGAAACAGGAAGATTAAGGAGGCGCCGCAACGGTGGATCGAACATAAGCAGACGTTTGATGTGGTCTTTACGTGTGAAGAACGGTGCTTTGATATCGTGTGCCATGATCTCATGAACAGAGGCGCGCCGCTGAATAAGTTGGTGCACGTTATTAACGTGGACATCAAAGATAATCATGAGGATGCTAAAATTGGCGCTAAAGGTATTTTGGAATTGGCAAACATGTTGGAAGAAGCACAAGACGAGATTAGCGGAAGTGGAAGTGGCGGTGATGTTGATACGAAAGTGATGGAAATTATAGAAAAATGGCAGAAAAACCATAAAAACTTGCCGGCTTATTACTCACCTGCTTACTTTTAAAGAGGAAATTGGGTTGGTGTTTTGGTCGATGGGATATCCAAGGCTTATAACTAGAGATTTTTTGTTGAAAAACTGAAAAATAATGAAAATTTGATTGATTGGTTGTATTGGTTTATAGACTATGAAACTAACTTCGTGTCGCTCGGAGCGACTGTACTACAGAATTACTGAGTAGCACGGTATGACCACGGTCTTGGTCGTGACCGGTGCACCCACCAGCAGTTGTTTGTTCTTCGTTGGTATGGACTTTGGCCATGTTTTGTTCGGTCGCTGGTGCGGGTGAAGACCGATACGATCGGTACCCGAACTTTGACTTTGAGTTTTTTCGGAGTCCTAGCGCGAACCGCGTTACACATCACGACCCACTTTTTGGCTCAGTACTATTACCGGTAGGAGAAGTCTGATCAGAGAATCCAACACTGTCAACTGGGCTGCTCAAAAATGACCAAAAAAGTGTATATTTATAATAGATATTTAATGTACTAGTATAAAGTCACATGTTAAATCTGTCAAGAAAAATAAGTTAAATATGACGTATTTTCTAACTGCATACCTATAAATTTTTTTCAACAAAAAATCAAATTTATTTAATCAAGAATAGCAAAGCTCAAAATATATCATTGGATACATATATATAATTATTTATCATAAAGGACATCACAAAACGTTTTATTATTATTGTTTTCCAATTCCAAGAAATCATCATTTATCTTTTCAAAATCATACTGCTCAAATGTATTAATTAAAACTTCCTCTCTCAAAAAAAGTTTTAATCAATAGAAGAAGTATCAAGCCTTATAATCCCAAAAAAACAAACAACAGCTTAATGAAACCAAAAACAAGTTACACCACACACACTTAAGCACTCTCGTACTTAGACCAGTTATCCAAAATATTCTTAATCTTGTCACTGCCAGTAAGCTTGTAGACTTCTTCGAAGTATTCCTTGGTGATCTCAAATGGCTTGGCAGTCAAGTTAGGAACATACTTGTTGATAAGGTTAGCAGGCTTGACAGCATTCTGGGGAATCTTCTTGACAAGGAATCTTTGGAATGGCTTGACACCAC
>JAKTYL010000198.1:0-27265 GCA_030578715.1 Magnusiomyces tetraspermus
GCTCAGGCTCAGGTTCTGGTTCCGGATCAGGAAATGGACCGGGCAACGGATCAGGGTCAGGAAACGGATCAGGATCTGGCTCAGGCTCTGGTGATGGTTCCGGCTCAGGATCAGGATCAGGTTCAGGCTCTGGTGATAGTTCCGGCTCAGGGTCAGGTTCTGGATCAGGTTCCGGCTCAGGAAATGGATCTGGCTCAGGAAACGGATCAGGTTCAGGTTCTGGCTCTGGCTCTGGCTCAGGAAATGGATCGGGCAACGGAGCCGGGTCTAACAGCGGCTCAGGCTCTAACGGTGGCTCAGGTGATGGATCAGGATCTAATGGCAGCTCTGGTAGCGGCTCGGGTTCAGGTTCAGGATCCAATGGCAACTCCGAAAATGACTCCAACTCAAACAACAATTCTGACGGCTCAAATATTAGCTCTTCTTCCAATGCTAGTAAAAATTCTCAAGCTAGTGCAGACTCTAATTCTCGTTCTCCCTCTTCAAACAATGAAAATACCCCTGAGCCAACTAACAGCAACTCAAACTCAAACTCTGTCGTTAATTCCGTTTCGTACATTTCTCCTACCTCACAGTCAATCTTCCAATCTACAGCAATCCCTCCTTACCCAACATCTTTTAGAGTCATTGCTACATCTGCTGACAACAATCACAAATCAGTTTTCTTAGCTAGCATGGCAAGTGACACTTTGAACAGTTCAAATAAAACAAACAGCACTTCCACATCTAAAGATTTTGCTGTTGGACTTACGCCTTATGTTTCTTCGCCCATGTTGATGCTATTTGGATTTTTCTTCTGGATTCTTTAAATTTTAAAGGGATTGTTTGATTTTGCACGTTTACATTTTTCAGTCTTATTAAAAGTTTTTGATTTTGTTTTTATAGTATATATTTATTTAAAAAAGCAGTATGCTTTTTGTCCTTTGTCTCTTTCCAGTAATAGTATTAATATAATTATTTTAGATTTATTTTTCACAAACATGTATTAGCCAATAGATCTGTTAATTATTGAAATATTGCACTGAAAATTCAGTAAAATCATATAGATTTCGTTATGACATTTGTACGTTAACTAGCTTCAACTGTCTTGAAAGAAACGTTTCTGTCTGAGTTTTAAGTGACTTCGCAATATCTTAAAAAATGAGTGTGACTTGATCAGCCGTGAGAATGTTAATAAATTTTCAAAGTTTTTTTTTTTTTTTCCAACTAAAAATACAAAAATATCACTTAACAATGTACTTTATACATTTACACCAACGACAATACTATTCCATCTACCCAACAAAAAGAATATCTGCTCATATCAAAAATTAAATTTAATGCCTTATTGACTCTAATGAAGATACCAAAACCTGTGGCTGAAGTGTTTGGCCCAAAAAGCCACCCAAACTCTATATATTCTAGCAAACAGCGTCTACGATCATTATGTATTCCCAATTATATTAACTCATCTACAAGACCTAAAGTATTGAGATTGTATCGTTCTCTTCAAAGGCTAGCAGTTAAACAAATGGACCCGGCTTGTCGCCGCTTCCTTGTTCAGGAAATATGGGAAAAGTTCGCAGCCAAGCGGTACGAAACATCAGTTGAAAAAATTCAGCATTTAATTTTACAAGGTTACAAACAAGAAAAAACGTTAAGACAAGCAGCCGAAGCAAAGCCCGCAGTAAAGGAGCGGAACAGTGTTTTTGAGTACTGCTTTGAAAGGATCAATATTGTGGAAGGTGATCTGAAAAATATTTTTCATGAAACATCCAGGTTACCTCGAACTCCAGCGAGAGATATTGTTTACATGAAAAGACCTACAGGAATTGACACGTTGAACGATTATAAAAGTAATCTAGATCGTGCTCGTAAATTATTACGGACTGTGCTAGGAGTGAGCGAAGAATCTAATACAACCAAAGGCAATACCAAAGACAACAAAAACAAAGAATCCACTATCGTGAGTTTTGAAGCACGGACAAAAGAACAATTACCTGATTATATTATTCCAGATATTTATTTCCGCTTTGTTGCAGCGCTACAAAATGTCTCTTTTGTCGCTCATCCCGCTTTCACAAGTTTTAAGCTTTTGCCGCAACTGGAAGGAACCGCAACTGGTAAACCGTTTCCCAAATGTCGTGAAAAAAATGTAATCCATGATTCTATTCGTAATGTTTTGCAACTAAAGATCAATCCATTCGATGATAAAGTGGCCAAGTATATTGAAAATGCTATAAACGCAAAATTTTCTTTGAAAACCAAAGATGACGCAGCGGCGATAGATAAAGATATCAACGACCATCAGGATTGGAATAGCAGCTGGATCAAGACGTTTAATTCAAAATCTTTACGTCATTATAAACGAAGACTATACGATACCACACAACGTCGATATGTTGTTTCCTATGACGAGCTACAAAATGTCAAAATTAAAGGTCTTTGTGTTTCAAAAATAAAAACTGTTGAACGAAGCAATTAATAATACCGAAATGTATATAATTTGTATATTAAATATAAACAAAGCAAAAGCTAATTTTATCTTGAAAAGCATATGATTCTAATTGGTCAGGAAAAAAATTAAGCATATTTCATCCTGACATGATTTCATTTTCATAATCTTCATCCCTTTCATCGCTGTCTTCGTCCTCGTCCTCGTCTTCGTCTTCCTCCTCATCGTCTTGGTTTTCACCAAACCCGCTATCCAGGTCAAAGAATATATACCTATGCAAATCTCTTTCTAATAAACACCCGACTCTTCGTCCAGCTTTGCCGTTAATTGAAAACGCGCATGGCAAAAAGTCATTTTCAATCAATTGTTCTCGTTTTTCAGTGTCATCAGCATCTTCAAACTCATCAAAAACAGTGATTTCGTTATCGTTATTACCATTTGACTTTTTTGATTGTTCTGCTCCAGATGATGTAGAAGATGATGATCTGGGTCGATCGGAATCATTCATTGCGGCTCCCTTAGTGAATTCTCTAACTTTAGAGATATTCAACATCACAGAATCACAAGACTTGTATACAGTTTCTAATATAGACTCATCTGAGCTACATGATGAAAGCGAATACATCAGATCAAAGTACGACATTGACGCCAAAACAATTTTATCTTCTTCTTCCGTGCCATCATCAACGTTTTCATCATCAGATTGTTTTGTTGATAATAAAAGCAAAATCTCTTGGTCGTCAATGAACTCAAACTGAAGTAACTTGGTATTACTATTTCCTAGTGAAACATCTATTCGGCAAGCTTCAATCAGTTGTTCAGGCTGCATATTTGGTTCTGGCTCGCCAGTTGGTGTCGAGACTTTGGTTTTGGCAACAACAAGTTCACTAGGTCTTGATTCCAAACACATTGCAATGTAAACCCACAAGTCATTTTTGGAGTTGTTATCCTTTCTTTCTGTTTGAGTGTAGTCTGTACCAAGAGTCAAGCCACTCAACCTCGGGATTGGATCAATTGCACTTTTGGAGACACCGCGGACTTTTATCGCTGTTTTGTCTTCTATGGATAGCTTCAATGGCTTAGAAACATAAACTTGTTCGCACAAGCTCTTTTTGATTACTTCAAAAATCGACTCACAAGCGCCACAAATACTTTTGAATAAGTGCTCTAGGCTCCTGCTATTATCATTATCCTTATGAACCTCCATCTTTGCTTTCTTTTCCGACGATGTATCTTCGGTCGAACTTCCTTGGTACTCAAGACCAAACTCTGGGACAGATCCTACTTTTGTCAGTATATCACAAATATACTCTTTGACTTTAGTGGTTTGCGCAATCTTTGGTCCTTCACCAGAGGAATCGCGGATAGGCATATTGGTAATTTCTTCATACAAGATTTCAATCCAATTGGAAAAAGATCTATACAGCAAAAATTCAGAGTTTAAAGCCCATAGATACAAATTAAGTTCTCGAACCAAAAGTGTAGCCCGGGAACTAGCCTTCTCTATTTTATCTGAGTCAAGACTAAGTAAACTGGTCATTTTTTGCTGTTTGTGGTCAGAAAGTATTCCATCTATACTGCCACCATTATGTAGCCACTTGACTAATCCATTAACTTGAGACAACAAAAAAATCATTCTCTCTAAAGCAGGTATCAAATAAACAAATATCTTTTTGCGAATAATCTTATAACCATGCAATATTTCTTTTTTCCATTTTTTGATTCCACGTTCCTTAATGTTTTGAGAAACCCAGTTGGAAATACACTGAGAAGGAATACCTGTCAACAGTGCGTCCAAAAATAATGGTACTAAGTCTTCAATGCTAGCTTCGCTCGTTACTGATTGTGATTCGTTTTCTTTTTTAAACTCAGTAATTAAAGGATTGTAAAAGTTTTGTTGTATTTTAGCCATGTTCGACATTTCAGTTCTCACTACATTAATCTCACCTCGAATGTATTCTAATAATGCACTGATTTGGGTTGGGACTTGAGCAAGATCCATGAGGTATATGTTGAGGCTTGTCAAAAAGTCCATGTTGATGGTATAAAGATTGTGGGTATTAGCATCGTTTTTTGTTAAAGCAATCTGTACATGGGGTAAATCAGAAAATGTAGACAAATCTCCTACAATTTCGTTTTGAAAAACGTTTTGCTGGGGATTGAGTTTTACAAGGCCAACATTTAATGTGCCAAATAAATTGACGCTTATAAATCCATGGTTGGTACCTATAACTTGTACTGGGATTTCAAAAGTATCGATATCTGCAGTTTTTGAGTGAATTGTGTCTTCTAAAACTTGACGCATAGTATACTGGGAGTCTGGAAGTACAGGCCCAAGTCCTGCAAATGTGAGTTTAGGTAACGATTTTAAAATTGTTGAAAAGCCTAATCTGCGGAAGGGAGAATCTTGCGTTAATGTAGTGGGTAGTTTGTACGTTGTCCAAAGTATAGAAGTCCAGTCAAAAGTTTTGTTACTAGAAGGAAACTTTATTACAACCATCAGTTTTCCTGTGTTTGAGCTGTAGACTTTACAGCTTCCATCTCGAAGGGTCAAAGCTAACATCCTTCCGGTTTCGTTCCATGATGCGGATAGAGGCTGAATTACTGATTGAGATTTCTTGGATCCACCAGTGACGCCAATCACGGAGCTTGTATTTGTAGACCAAACTTGCTGACTAGACAGACGATGAATTGTCAATCCTGTTGGAACCTGATTATTTTTGTCATCTTTATCACTCTCAAGTTGTGAATCAGGTTCGATATATGAAAATCCAACCATATCAATTGTCGGACACCATTCAATAAAAGTAGGAGATACACAGTAGGCGTGAACTCCAGTGCTTATCGTGGCAAATCCCACGTCTTGGACATCCTCAGATTCAGATTGAGAACTCATTGGAAAGACATGTTGATAGAATGATACAAAAGAAAACAAGCTTAATGTGTTTGAATTTCTATATGATCTTCAACGTGATTTTGCCATGACTTGACAAAAATGATTTCAGCCGTACTATGAACCACAAAACGAGAAATAAAAAGAAAACAGTTGATTGATTACGAGATAATCGTAAAACTGAGTTCAAAGGTAAGTACGAGTTCAGAGTTAACTTGATGTTCATTAAGTGTGCCAATTTAATTGCGCTAGAATCGCTATGAAATACGCTTGAGCATACATTTTTGCTATTCAATGCTAGCTGTTAAAATTGATGAGCCTTGCTAGCTTCGGACCACTTTATGTCAAGGCATGTCTACAAGTAGGTTTTGCAGGCTATACTTATATTATATATTGCATTTTTGTTTAAATCGTTGAAATCAATTAATTTGATCTTCTCTATAAGAAACCAACTTAAAACATCAGTTTAATCATATTTCATATGCAGACAGTTCAAAACAACATCAAATAAATCACAGCAAACTTCATTTTGAAGTTCAATAGAGTATACTCAAAACCGTAGCTTCAAAATTTAAATCCTCATTCAATTTAAGCAAATATAGGGCAGCCAAACTAGAGCGTGTTAAAAGAACTGTCCCACTCGCAGAATCAAAAAGGGCTTTCAAAAATATATACTTATATTAAACTCGAGATCTTGTTGTTGGTGGGCTTAACTAGTTTGGTTAAAATAAGTTAATATAGGTGTTTGTGGAAAGCAGGGTAAATGGGTTAGGGCTATGTGCAAAATCTTAATCCCGTTTTTTTTTTTTTTTTTGAATATTGATTTTCCACAAAATTTCACCAAAATACAAACCTTCACAAACGACTGTTTGATACCAAATTTAAAGATGTCAACTTTAACCAATCCTCGCTTGGCTGCTATGGCTCCAGCTGCTGTTTATATCAAATCTACAACTACCCTCTCTAATGAAGAAGCTGCATCTTTCATCAAGTCATATGTGACCTCTTCTGAAGATATGGTCAATGTCGCTGCTAACACTGCTTTAACACTCGACTCTGCAGCTGGCACTTCTTCTGCTATTGTTGATGCCATGGCATCCGAAATGGCACAAAACGAAAAGATCGTTGCTCAGCTCAAGCGCGCTGAAGCCACCCTTCATTCTTATTCCCACACTTCATACGATTACTCTGAATCACAAGCCCAAAATACTTCTGATATTGGTATGGACGAATCTGTCACTGACACTACTTCTGAAAAGCCCATAAGCAAAGAAGAGCGCAAGAGATTGAAGAAGGAACGTAAGAAACAAGCCCGAAAAGATGAATTGGAAAAGAAGAACGACGATGAAGAGTAGTTTGTGATAATACCAAGCCTTATATTCCCACTTGTTTTAGATGACCCTTTTTTATGACCTTTAGATAATCACTTCTGTATCCTTCTTTGTTTGTTTTGTTTTTGTATATTTAGAACTATAAAATTAAAATGCTTGAAATATCTCAGGTGTACATTTTGCAATTTAAATTTTTTTTACTGAAATTTTCGAATTTTTTAGCCGTGCCTTGATACATATGTGGTTATCTCTCAGTCGACACCTTGAAGATGATGCTGGAAGTTGAGTTTGGTTTAGTCGTGCCCGAATCCTGCTCATGATATCTTTCATTTCGTGAAACCCTTCGTCTGTTTATGACTTTATGTTCATTTTTTATCTTATGCTTCGTGGTACTAAGCAATCAGTTGCTTATTCTTTTACATATAACGCTACCAATGTGGATGTTTATAGTTAGTGGCTTCTTAAAAAAATCGAATAACGGTTGGTATTAATTAATTGTAGAACCAGCAGAATCTCTTCATAAACAGCTGTGACAACTCTTGCTTACCTTCAACAATACCTAGTTAATCTCGAAAATAACAGCCATTTTGTTAGGCCGAGTATTATACACTGTACAAGTGTGTCAGATAGCCTTAACCAACCTGAGCGATTTGAGCAATATAATTGATACAATTATACTTAGCATGCCATTTGTCTGATCATATATGAACCGCGCGATTTTAAAGTCAAAAGCATGTATGCACATACCACATTCATTTTCAGAATGGTTGTGTCTCAATGTCATTTTGTTTTTTTTACCTACGGTTCAATGGCCAAGCAAAAAGCTTTCGAATTCTCCCCAAACTAACGTTTTAGCGATCAAAATCAAAACTCAAATTGAAGCATCTTTTTTAAAGCCTAGCTGGAACTAAAATGTTTAATTTCGTTTGTTAATATACTTGGTTTTTATAAAACGCAATCCGCTTTTTCATGTGATTCCTTTCCTTTCGTGCAATTTCAAAATAATACACGTGACCGGATAAGTCTGGTACCTTCTGGAAATTCGGGCTTTGTGCGTATTTAATAACCAGTTATCCTTCCTCTACACTCATAATTTTGAGTTAGAAATTCAATTAACTTCCACTCATTTACCACAATAGTTAAACAACAATGAACCATATTTCAAACGCTATAGCAATTAAGCATATTTCAACTACCGCTTTATCCTCAACTTTATTCCAACGTTGGGGTTCAGTGACAGCTTCTTCAGCAGCTGTTTTTGCTCGAAATCTCTCCGTCTTAAGATCTACTAGCAATTGCTTGAACACAACCACTCCTAATATTTCAAGCTTTTCAATCCAGCCTATTAAAAATGTCAACAAATTATCAGCATTAAAAAGTTCCACAGTTCTTTCAAAGCGCTTTGCTTCAAGCAATGGAAATGGACCAGGAAATTTCAACTACCGTATGAATCCAAATCAGCAAGGCGCTGAGCCTACAAAGACTGCTCTTGAAGAGTTTGGAGTAGACCTTACCGCAATGGCAAAGGCTGGAAAACTCGACAACGTCATTGGCAGAGACGAAGAAATTCGTCGTACAATTCAGATTCTGTCTCGAAGGACCAAGAACAATCCAGCTTTGATTGGTAATGCTGGTACTGGTAAGACTGCTATTATGGAAGGTTTGGCTCAAAGAATTATCCGTGGCGAGGTTCCCGAGTCAATGAAAGACAAGCGTGTGATTGCTTTGGATCTTGGATCTTTGATTTCTGGTGCCAAGTTCAGAGGTGACTTTGAAGAACGTTTAAAGAATATTTTGAAAGAAGTCAACGAAGCTGAAGGAAAGGTAATTTTGTTCATCGATGAACTCCACATTCTCTTGGGATTAGGCAAAGCCGAAGGCTCGGTTGATGCGTCAAACCTTCTTAAACCCGCTTTGGCAAGAGGCCAACTTCAGTGCTGCGGTGCTACTACCATTGAAGAATACCGCAAGTATATTGAAAAAGACGCTGCTCTTGCTAGACGTTTCCAGGCGGTCCACGTTAAAGAGCCTACTGTTGCCGATGCTATTTCTATTCTTAGAGGTTTGAAAGAACGTTACGAAGTGCACCATGGTGTTCGCATCACTGACGCCGCTCTTGTAACCGCTGCCGTATACTCAAACCGATACATCACTGATAGATTTCTTCCTGACAAAGCCATTGATTTGGTCGACGAAGCTTGCTCAGCTCTTAGATTACAACATGAATCTAAGCCTGACGTCATTCAACAACTTGATCGTCAAATCATGACTATTCAAATTGAATTGGAATCATTGAAAAAGGAAACCGATCCTATTTCCGTTGAACGTCGAGACAGTTTGAAAAAGACTTTGGATGACAAGCAAGCTGAAGTTAACCGTTTAACCGAAATTTGGGAAAAAGAACGTGAGGAAATTGAGTTAGTCAAAAACGCAAAAGCCGATTTAGAACAGGCCAGACTTGACTTGGAAGTTGCCCAAAGAACTGGTGATTTCGGAAAGGCTTCAGAAATTCAATATTCAGTTATTCCTAAATTGCTTTCCAGGCTCCCTGAAGAAACTTCTAGAGATGCTAAAGATCGCGAAAGCACCCTTCTTCATGACTCTGTAACTTCCGAAGACATTGCTGCTGTTGTCTCAAGAATGACTGGTATTCCAACTCAATCACTCATGAAGGGAGAAAAAGACAAACTCCTTTACATTGAAAATTCTTTGAAGAGCCGGGTTGTTGGTCAGGATGAGGCTATTCATGCTATTTCTGACGCTGTTAGACTTCAGCGTGCTGGTCTCACATCAGAGAAAAGACCTGTTGGCAGCTTCATGTTCCTCGGTCCTACTGGTACTGGTAAGACTGAATTGACCAAGGCTCTCGCCGAATTCTTATTTGATGATGAGTCTGCTGTTGTTAGATTTGACATGTCTGAGTTCCAAGAAAGACATACCGTCTCTAGACTTATTGGCTCGCCACCAGGTTATGTTGGTTATGAAGAAAGCGGTGAGCTCACTGAAGCTGTTAGACGCAAGCCATACGCCGTTGTTCTATTTGATGAATTTGAAAAGGCTCATCCTGATGTTTCAAAACTTTTGCTACAGGTTTTAGATGAGGGTAAGCTAACTGATTCTAAGGGCACCAAGGTGGATTTCAGAAACACAATTATTGTCATGACAAGCAACATTGGTCAAGAGATTTTAATTTCCGATGAAGAAGTAGATAACAACGCTTCTGGCGCAGTTTCCAGCGCGACAAAAGCTAAGGTTTTGGATGTCATGAAGCATCACTATCCACCAGAGTTTATCAACAGACTGGATGACACAGTTGTGTTCAACAGATTGGCCAAATCCTCGCTTCGCAAAATCGTGGACATTAGACTTGGAGAAGTTGATGACCGACTTGCTACCCGCAGAATTTCTCTTAAAGTTTCCGATGAAGCTAAGCAATGGCTTGCTGACCATGGTTATGACCCCAGATATGGTGCTAGACCCCTCAACAGACTCATTCAAAAGCGCATTCTTAATCCCTTAGCTATGCATTTGATTAAGGGTTTGATTAGAGAAGGAGAGGAAGTCAAGGTTATTACCGAGGACGGAGAGCTCAAGGTTCTTGCTAATCACAAGAAAGGGGCACAAGAGAACGAACCAGAACGTATAATTGACCATCCTGATATTGATGTTGTCGACAACGCTGAAGAGTCAAAATAAGTAAACGACTCTTGAAAACATTTTATATTTATCTATTTCATGTAGTCATTTCACTTTATTTTTTGTAAATAGTTATTAAGTTTTATTAATAAATAAATAAATTTTAAAAATGGCAAAGTTTAACCAGTCATTGAAAATTTGGCATTTCACTTCAGGCATCGAAGAAACAAGTAGTTCTTGTTAGTCTTAGCTTCAGTTTAAATGCAGGTATCTATGATTTTTGGTGAGTGTTAAATCAATGTGATTTCCACGTGTTTGTTTAATCAACAAATCAAGCCGCATTTTTTCACTTACAAAAACCAAATCACATTTTTAAAATACTTTTCAGCGTCAAACAATTTAATTTCAGCACCAGGAATTGTCGGCGAGTGAGCTGAGTTTAATAGACCGTTGACTTTATTTTGATTTGGCGAAGCCTTTTAATTGGATTTTTCTTATAAACTCATTTGTTCTTCTTTAACTATTTTTCTGCTTACTAGACTTTAAATAAAACTTCAATATTCTTTTACTAGCACAGACCAAATTATCAACAAAAACAACTATACAACGAAAAAATGCATTGCTCTAAAACCGGCGTCAATATTTCTAATTCTTCATTGAGAAGACTGGTTTTGAGAACTCACAAGCCTTGTGCCTCTTCATTGGGCTTATACTCCAAATTCCCTTCAACTTCTTTGACGGATAAACTTTTCACAAATTCACCAGCTCAAGCTCCTGTAATTCGAAAGTTTCACACATCGATTGTTCAACGATACCAATCCAATTCTTCTCAAGAAACCTTGAACACAGATATCAACAACTCGTCCGAGCTCTATTCTGAGGCAACTGGTATCAATTTTTCAGCTTCGCCTTTCAATTATGATACCCTTTGTCACCGAATCAATACCTATGTTACAACAGAATCTGAAGAATATGGTCCGCTAACTGATCGCGAAACAATAAGCTTGCTTAATGCCATTACTGTCGACTATGGTGCTTATGCTTCTCGAGTTCTTGGCTATTCAGACTCTGAAATTCTACGTACACAAATGGAGCTATTGAACAAAATCTACAATAGCGAGCAAGGCTCAAATCGTTTGATTTTAACGCCAGGTACAATTCGACCTATCTTCTTATCGCTTGTAAATAATGAATGGAGAACCGAAGAGTTTGTCAAACCAGGTGTCAAAATGGGCCCATGGGAATTGAAAGAACGAGAAAAGCAAAAACTCGATGCCAGTTCTGAATCAAAATCAAACGCCAGCGAACAAGATACCCAAGCCACTGACTCTCTCAAGTTCAAAGATACTCTTAGCACAACTAATATTGTGGTTTTATTATTGAAAGCTTACAACAGAAAGTATTCCAACGCAGTTATTGCAAAACGTGCCAAAACTCTTGCAGCTCAGCAGTCCTCTCCTGCAACATTGCCTAGCGGCACCAGTATCCCTACCTATGTTCCTATAGACATTGTTTCAATCCCATTCAGACGTGCTGTCTATAGCGGTGAGCTCGACAAGTCTTTTGAAATTATCGATCAGTCTGCTGCTAGTCCCAATTATATGCGTTCTGTCAAAGATACATGGAGAAAATGGGCTACACGTTGGGGTGTCGGTACTGGATCGCTAATTTTGGGTGTTCACGGCCTTCTTGCATCTGGTGCTGTTGGCACTTGGGAATCTACCTCGGGAGTTCTTGCCATGGTTTTTGCTTATGTCTGCAACATGACTATTCTCGGTGGTTTAGCCTTCGCTGGTAGAATTTCTGGTGTTGGTGAATATATCCGATGGATTCCTGGAACTCCTACTACATACTGGTACAGTCATGCTCTTGAAATGAAGATGGCTTCTTCTATTGCTGCTATTGACCAAGCGCTTCCCGAAAACCAAAACGAGCAAAGTTTCCGTGTCAAGAAGCTTTTGCAAAATCGTAAAATGATGGCTGTAGAGGTTGAGCAAGAAAAGCTTATGAAGGAATATTGGGCTCGTGGAGGTGAAGGCTTTCAATGGATTGAGCCCGATCAAGATCCTGCTGATATTCTTTGGAGACAGAAAGTTGAATTGACAAAGGCAAAGCGACTTGAAGGTCAAAAACAGTATGGCAATAAATATGATACTGCTGACCAAATCATCAACAAAATGTCACTACCCCATGCTTCTACAACCGATATCCCAAAGGCTCCGGAGCCTCCAGTTTCTAAAGGACTTCCTGAGTTTTGATCAGCTTTTCAGCTATCAGCAATTGTTACTTGTTGCTAATTTTATTTTGTAAATATATTTTTGTTTTTTCTGTATTGAGTATCAATTTAAAATATTTAGAATTTAGAAATAATCATTTCAGGCCACTTTTCTGTTGGTGTATTTCAAATAAATCTTTGAAAAAACTATACGTGTTTGAAAGAAAAGTTAAGGCATTTATTCTAAAATATTATAAACAATGGGATCTTTAGTCAATTGAAAGATATACAGATAGTTACTTTTATATTTATATTAGCCAGTTTGAAAAGAAAATCAACTAAATATGATAAACGTGTTGATTGATTTCAGCAAAGCAATACATAAATGCAAACTGTGAATAAAAAAAATTTTTTTTGTCATAAATAAAAGGTTGAATGCAAAGGTTTGAAGGTACAAGTGTTTAATTATCTAAACATTTTTCCGTCACCATCTCCGCCTTGTCGACGCCATTGAGCTTCAGGAACAGTCCCGCTTTCTTTTTTGTACATTCTCCAAGCTTCTCTCAAATGTTCAGGTTTTAACGGTTGTCTGTCCAACAGTTCAATAGCCTTTTCTGCTTCTTCGTCATCCACCGGTGGATAAACAAGATTATTTGGGTTGTTAAGAGATGCTTGATTGATTCCTTCTTTCATTCCAAGAACATCAAGCAACGGGGCTCCGCCAGAGAGCGGATCAGGGCCAAAGGGGCCATCTGGTAATGTTGAAGTCGAGCTTGATGCTCCAGCTAAAGGATTGACGTCTGGAATTCCAAACGCTGGAATTCCTTTGATATCAAGAGTATTAAGACCTGGTTCACTAGAAACTGGCCCTAACGAGGTATCAAAAAACGGAAAAGCTGAAAGAGAGCTAGGATTAGAAAATCCAAGCCCTGCAGAAGTATCATTTGCAAGACTTGAACCCTTTTTATAAATAGCACTATTGTTTTTTCCCAATGTTGGATTTTTGTTCTTGTTTTCTTTCTCAATTTCCTTGTCCATCTTGGCTTTCAGTTCGTAATAAGATTTTCTGTTTTGGGTATGTTGTATTTGTCGGGCAGTTTCTACTAACTCGCCAATAAACACTTTTGACAAACCACAAAGAGCGGTTGCGACTGGTGCTGGAATACTTTGTCCAAGAACTGCATTTGCTAGCTTTTTGACACTACCTTTAGAAACATTGGCACGTCTAAAAGCTTCGTATCTCGCCATTTGTCCATCATCAAAAGCTTGCATTAAAAGTCTCTGTCTTTCGGTATCTTTTTTGTCAGGCTTAGATCCTGATCTAGAGCCACTTCCTGAACTTGATATGTCGCCAGTGAGCCCTGGAATACCCAGTCCTCCTAACGCAGCCAGTGCACTACCAATTCCTCCTCCTTCGTTGTCTTCATTTTTTTGACTGGATTTGCCCTGGAATTCTTTGGGTCTTGATTTCGAACCATTACTATTCATTGTGCCTCCTAATTCTTCATCTTGAACCTGAAACTCGCCCAAATCGTCATCATCTTCGTCGTTGATATCATTATCGTCATCCATATCGTCATATTCTAACATTTTAGAGCTCTCTGGTGCCACATTGCCACCCGAGGCAAATGACGCAGTTGTGACTGTTCGTGATAACGGGCTTCCATATCTTTGTTTTTTGAATGAAGACTCTTGAATAGCCTCGTTTTTACGCTTTTTGGGTATATATGTAGAAGGCATGTTGAGGAAAAAACGTGAAAAGATAGATTAGAACGTTGATAGTTTTCAGATATAACGCTAAAGTGTGGTATAAAACTGCTGTTGCTGTTGGTATTTATTAAACTTTTATTTACTATCGCGTTAAATTGGTGTCAAGATCTTCGCGGCGATTTGGCGTAAGCCTTGCAAAAACACCAAACTAAAAATAGGCTTTGATTTGGGTAATTATGGGAACAGAGTTATATATGCCCAAGCGTATATTGTGGTCCTTTGATAATAATTGAAATGATTTGCAAACTCGTTGATGAAAAAAACTTGAATTAATGAGCCAATTAACTGTATATGATTTTTTAAAAGCTAATATACATGCTGGTTTTACATATGTTGGTTTGATAAATGGCTGATCCGTTACTCAACGAATTTGAAACCATAATTAAACAAATTCATGAAAGCAAAACACGAGGAAGAATCTCAAAGTCATAAAATGTATTAAGTTTTAAAAAAATAATTATTAGTTGTGCTATTATTACGTTTACAAAAATTAATTTTCACAATAGTTATTTCATTATTTATCATCTTCAAACGGCCGTTTGGTTCCTTTTCCTTTTAATCCACCTTCAATCACATCATCGTCAACATGAAGGGTGGCTTTAAAGTTCTTTCCCACATTTTCAGCCTCAAACTTGTGCATGTATTCTTTAGCTGTTTGAGCCATGACCTTGCGTGGTGCTCGTTTTTCGGTTATATACTCAAAATGGGCATAAGCTTGCTCAAGCATAAACTCAAGACCTAAAACCATCTCCCATGAAGCGGGTAGTTTTGTCTTATCAGAACCATCTCTTTCTGCCTTGTCAGGTTTCTCAGATTCTTCTGTTGCGGAAGATGATACACGGGACTGGGAATACAAGGGATCACTAGATAAGGAAATGGCTTCAGAAGAGTTCCAACCAAGTTGGCTTACTGCAGTTCCTTGCTTGACAAATGATGTTTGGGGTGCGGGTAAGTAGTTGGCTTCAAAGCAAATGCCGCCAGTTGGGTTAGCAAAAAATGTAGGATGCAATCTGAGCTCCGTGTCTGGACTCATGTTCAAGATAATGTTGGGATATTTGGTGAAATCAGACTCCGAAGGAGAACATTCTTTGCTTTTCTGTGAAGTTTCTGGTAATTTGTCTTCTGGCCATGGGTTGTAAATGGAATCAAGAATTGTAAAGTTGATTTGTTTGATATCTTTTGCTGATTGTTGAAAAGAAATTGACCCATAATTTCTAGTAATCTTAGAATTAGGCGAAACAGAAGATCTCTTGTTGGCACTGGATGGAGCTGGTGGCGAGTTATGAGTGCTTTCAGCAGAGCTACCTTCGGTTTCGTCTGCTTGTTCTGCTGGAGTGTTTTCTTGTATGGAGTGCAACTCATTGTCAGGTAAACTTCCTTGTAAAACAGTGATCCAAATATTGTGGGACGCAGGTGAAGAAGGATTTGACAACAGTGTTCTTAATGGCAGGTTTAAGGCTTCGTAGTTGGAATTCGCTTGCTGTTGCTGTTGTTGTAGCTGTGTGCGTAGTTCTTTGGTACGAGCATCTTGTACTTCACGACTGTGGATTTCTTGCTGCTGAGAGTGTGTATCAGATGAGACTGGCGGAGAAAGATTAGGAGTGACTCGGCCTTCGGGAGAGGCGTTAAAGTCATTGTCGGTGGAACTTGGTTCGTCATCCTCATCGTCGCTATTTAAGATGTTTTTAAGAAGCAACTTTTTAGCTCTTTGTGGCGACTTGGACTTGTGAGAAATTGTGTTAGTTGCTGAAGCATCTGAGTTGGTCCTTGAGTCGGAAGCAGAGTTATTAACTTGTTTATCATTTTGCCCTTCTTTAACTTTAGAATTTGAGTTGATGTTTTTCGATTCCTCAGAGTTCAGAGCACTGAGGCTTGAAGAACTGTTGACAGACTTTGATTTGAAATCCAAGCCCCAGCCTGTGTCAAACACATCATTCTTCCATTCATGAATACCACTGTCTACACCTTTTAAGCTGTCGAGACTATCAAGTGCGTTCCATATGGCGCCGTTGTAGTTAGGAACATGTGAATGGGTATAAGAGTGCTCAGAGTTACTAGTAGCACCAAAGAGCATTTGAAAATGATTAACCATGGACTCTGCATGCTTCCTATTTGGGTTCCAGACATAAAACTGTTTAACTCCAAGTCGTGCCAAAGAATAAACGGCTGCATGAGCGAATCCTCCTGCACCAATGATTACCGCCTTTGTGTTTGGTGTGATGGCATTATGTAATCGCAAATGTTTAACAATATTGGCTCGTACACTGACCCAATCAACATTTTCCCCATGTATGGCTCGGGGCATTAAAGTCCATGGATCCCTGATGGTACGAAGTGAGTTAACGGCACCCACAACCCGGGGATGAGGAGACAGCGAGTCACAAACTTGCGAAATCGTAACTTTAAATGGAGAAGAAATAGCAGCACCACCAAAATCTTTCCGTTCCAACAAGGGCTGGATTTCGACTAACTTATTTGCCACGACTTTTGTGTATTGGTGGGGCAAATAGATGGCGTCGAAAGCCGCTTGGTTGACTAAGTGCGAGATTCGGGAAACCACTTCTGAGCCAAAATGGTAAAACTTCAGACGAGGTTGAAGGCCTAAAGAGTATATGGCAGCATTACGATCCTGAAGAGTCAATACATCTCCAGGTCCTTTACCTTTGAAACCGACAATCCACAAGTCATCACCAATATGGGTTTGGGCATTGAAACCTTGGCCCAGCTTCGTACGCTTTGTATCATGGTCCTCCTCGGAAGTATAGTAAAAACTGTTTGGATTTGAGAAGAAAGCCTCACAATCTACCGGAGTTAGGACTTTATTCAAACATTGAGATAAACGCCCCAGAGAGCCTTTGTTGTAAGCAATGAGAGGCACATGTGTGTTTCCGGCGTGTTGGTCTTTCAGGTTGTATTGGTTCTTGAGACTGATGGGAGAAATTTGGCTTAAGACGTTTTGTAGTTTGGTGTTGGCTTTAAGCGAGTAGGCCTGGGATATTAGCTGAACAAGATCAAAGCCTTTAGAAATCGAATCAGTGTAGATATCACGAACAGTCTCCAAGTCCCAAGATGATAAATACTGAACAAAAACAAGCTTGGAAAAGTTTTTACGAAGTACAAGCTCACGTAAAAAGTTGTCCGGAAGAAGACCATGGTGAATTGTAATGTATTCAGCGTTCAGCCTAATACCCATATCCAAAACATCAGCATAGAAACTAATGGCGGCATATGCGGGAGAGTTGAGACTTAATGACAGATTAAAAAAACTCTTGTCAAAGTCATAAATAATAGGCAGGCTAGTTAATGAACGAACAAAGGTGACTTGCGTTGATATGTAGAACAAGGGATCCTTACCGCATCGAATAGCATATGATGCGAAAAGGTCAATACGAAGTATTAATGCATCAACACCCACAGCATGAAGATCAAAATCAATGTCTGAAGTCGTCAAGTCGTAAAATGGAAGAAACAATGCGTGGGTGTATGGGTTGACTTTATCCTCAGCACACTGCCATGGTCGAAAAGAGCCGCTCATTGGAGCACCAGTGATACTAGCGCCGAGCAAAGAACTTCCAGCAGAGCCAAAGGAGGTGCTCATAAACTCAGGATCACGTTCTAAAGAAGAAGCATCACCGTAGATGAACTTGATAAAATGAAGAAAGTTTTTTTCTAAACCTCTTAAACAAAGAGATGTGTGGTTTTTGAGGTCATTTTCAGCACTAGAGTCAAGTGCTTTAGCTTCATTAGAGTTGGGTCCAGCATTTAACCCGGGGTGAGATTTGACGTATAGAGAGCCTAAATTAGTGAATTCAAAATTTGAGCATTGCCGGAAAACCGGGATATCTGTGATAGCACGATGGACGATTGCGTCTCTATTGGGATGATTTTTGAAGTTTTCAGAAATCTCCGTTGGAGACCGTGAAATATGAACGATGGGAAATTTTGAAGTGTTTGCTTGTAGCAAAGCACGGAAAGGACCGACTATTGCGCGAGAGGAAGTTGCAACAACACACTCTGTTGGGTATTGAGAAAATATTATTTCGAGCAGCGCATACTCTAAAGCACAAAAGGCTTCGATTCCATGGTTGTTAACAAACTCCTGGACTGGCGATCCGACCGCAGCTTCTAGGACTGAAACAGTGTCAACAAACCGACGGCGAAGTGCGATTGCGGCAATCACAGCTAGAGTGGATTTGCCAGTTCCGCGACCGCCTATAAGGACCAGCGTAGCAGCAGGATGATACATGAGAGTGACACTGACGCGAGCTTGAAGTATATGGCTGATGGAGGATTAGAAGAAAAAACTTCGAGAAGTGGGTGGTTGAAAATCTATTGTTATACATAAGGTGATGATCGGCATGTAACACTGCCGATGGTTTTCTCAAAGGCCCGGCAAATGATTCAAAGCACTTTATTATTAATCATTGTCCAAGTCATATGATATGAGTGTGCAATGGCGTTTTTCATCGTATTACCCTGGGTAACAGAACCCGAGCTTTACCGTTATGGGGTTTCTCGAAGTTGGTCAGGTTTAAAGAGCACCTCTATCTTGATTTATCAATATTGATATTTGGTTGGTTGTTGAATAGTACCTGTTCCTTCAGTCAACTCCTAACCCTAAACCTTTGAGAGAACTGCGACATTGAAGTGTCTGTGATGAATCTCAAAGCTTAAAACTTGATGCAGAATCTGGAAAATCAACTATAGCGGCAAAACGAGTCTGGCAGTATGTATTTCCATCTTTCAGAAAATATTATATAGACTGCTACCTGCAAAGGCCCGGCTGCAACACCTATACTCAACTATCAGTGAAAACGGTTTTCTACACCAAAAGTAAACTCCATAGGACACACACACTCTCCCCCCCCCCCCCATGTTACGCCCTGCATTGAAATACTTATATTAAAAGTCTGGGACTGGAACCGGGCTATTTTTGGATAGATGATTCGGGTTTTAGGCCCATAATGTCTGAATCTCAAGTCAAAATTGCGTCAAAACCCTAAAGAGACCTCGGAATCTATTTATCTACCACTTCAAACAGTAATAACAATAATCAAACAATGATTTCCAATTCATTCAAGAAAGATATACATTTTAAGCATTATGTAGGGAATCAGTAAAGTAGTTCATAGTGTTTGCAGGTCTACTGAAACCCTGATTCATATTAAGGTAATTATCAGTTGGACAACTTAAGCACCTATAACACCATTTGCATACTCCAGCTTTCCAAATGAGAATTAGACTTTTCCAAGTTGAATTTATCAATCACTCAAAGCATCAAATGCCTTTCTTAATTCCTTGTATCTACTGTCAGAAGCTAATTTTAAGTCATGTTTGATGTTCACCATATGAGCTATTTACCTAGCCTGAATTGGTGCTATTAAGCACTACTCTATTCCTATTCCGTCGTTCAGTTTCAATAGTTGATCGCAGTCTAACTGTTAATTTAACCAAGATAAGTTCATCATTTCAAATTGCTTTTCAGCGCATATTTCAAATATATCTTGTTGTTCAACATTGACTTTAGAGTGTTCGTTAGAGCTTTGTCAATTCAAAGGAAACAAAGACAATTGTTTGAAATTTCACTTAAAAAAAACATGCAAGTAAATTGTTTTACTCAACGCTAAAACTGAGAAATTTTCCAAAAAATAGCACATACTTCAACTAAGCCAAAAACACTGTCGCACCCATACCATTGGTTATTACTCTTTCCATTAATAGTGATGTCATTTCGGCTTTTGAATAGCCTGAGCACATATGGACTGTTTTTGCTGCATTATGAAATCCATAAATGATTCTGTTTTTTTAAATTAATAGATACCAAACGGTAGGTACTGTGGTCTCGAAATGGTGCTTTTACTGAGTATCAAAGGAAAATAATGGACTGTTTTGAATGAGGACGTTTAATACTTTTAAGCTTAGATGAATAAATGTGCTTTCGCATTTACAGAAGTCGTTGTTGTGAATCCCGGGTATGAAAAGGCTTGTTGGAGATTAGTTTATGAAAGCTTTGGATCATTCATGAGGCACTATATACTGAAGAGAACACTTGGGGATACTGGAAAAAGAGCCTTGTTAAAGCATTATAGGAATAAGCGTTAAAATTGTTTCACCCAACGGTTTTCAAATAAAAACTCGCTGTTTTGAGTGAACAATTTTAACAGACTACTGGTAAATCAGGTGTCATTTGGTACTATAATCCTTGGAAATTGAGTTTTGAATAGTAATGGTTTAAAAAGAGTAGCTAGTATCAATATTTGTAATATGTTTCTCACAACAAATAGCTTTGTGGCATTGTAGGTGGATACTACTGTTGACTTATAACTCAACAAACATGTTAGTTCAATGGGCTATTTTAAAAGGTACCAATACAAATATATTCAATACAGCTAAGAACCAAGAAAACTGCTACCATATTGTAACATCGGGTTTTTGGCTTTTGAATAGAAACAATTCTTTTGATTCTATGATATTTTGAATATACCAAATGTGGATACAACCTTAAAAGTATGTAACAGATACAGCCACGTCTGAGAAAAAAAACCCCGTTTATTTAGTTGCGTGCTTTTGATATAATTAAATTTATTAGGTGATATGTTTGCAGGGTAGTAATCTAAAGGCAATCACGATTTGTAGTTGTAAATTGATTGTAGAAACAGCTTAATAATTTGGAATTACGCTAGTGTTTTAGTTTGAGTGAAGCAAAGGTTGCTAGACGATTTCCAAGAAAAGAAAAACAGTACCTCCCAAAAACATGAAGGCAAGAGAGAGCCTGGGTCAAAATGGGTCGCTAGGCTAAGATTCACGTAAAGAGCCTTGACTCAAATCGAGACATTCTATATATTATGCCTAGTGGCAGGTGTGTTTTTCCTGTTTATATATTACTATCCTCGGTCATTTAAGGAAGGAAAATTACAATGCTGAGTAGGATCATTTCATACACTCCATATCATATTATTCAAACAAAAAAAAAAAAAAGAGCCAAAGCATAGATTAGTCTGAGTGCTATTTTATGTATTCATGTATCTTCGTGCTATCCTTATTTGGCATCTACCAAGTGTTTTGTTTTTCATTAATGTTTTTAAAATGAGCTGATTGACTGGTAAAGATTAGAAATCGGGTCTACAATGATAGATGGAACCCATTTATCCAAAAACGGCCGAGCATGGTTTGCACAATATATATAAAATATTTGCCACATCTGCAATCTATATACACAATAATATTAATAAATTGGTTTTATAATTTCTTTAAAAAAAGAATTCCAATCTCAAAAAGATTCTATCTGTCAAAAATGGTCTGCTTTTTTGAATTTTCCAAATGCCGATGTTTTTGTAAGGCAGAAAAAAAAATGAAAATGAAAAAAAAATATTAACAGTGACTCTATATAAAAACAAGTAAAATGCCCAGGGTTTTCTTCTTGAATTTTTTTTTTTTTTTTAATTCGGATTTTTTTGGTTCGTTTAATTTTTTTTTTTCTTTTCTTTTCACGATGATTTTAATCAACATATCATTCACTTTTTAAACTAGATACCAATGAAACTCAGATTTTTGCCTCATCGTCGAGAAATTGACGAGTACCAAGAGGCAACACGGTACGCGAAAAAAAACCGTTTGCCAGTTTCGGCAGCCACACTGGCTTCCCTGTCACCGGAAAAGCATGAACTAGACGACGCGGCAACTACTCACGAGTCAACAAAACCTTCTAGTATTGACTCTGATACCCTTTTTGATGAAACCGAGTGGGAAGTGCGGGATGAAGCTAAGCGCAAGTGGTACACGCTGTTTTTTAAGGATAGCGAGTACAAAAGGCCGCCAAAGAATCATCAAAAGATGAAGTGGTACCATTGGTTTCAGCCAGGTGATACCCCTGAAGAACAAAGGCTGGTGTCAAAGTTGGATATTCTGATTTGTTTTTACTCGTTTGTCATTTACTGGGTCAAGTTTCTGGATCAAGCTAATATTAACAACGCATACGTTTCTGGTATGAAGGAAGAGCTTCATATGACTGGTAATGACTTGGTTCATACACAGATCATGTACACGGTTGGCTCGGTAGTGTTTCAAATCCCTTTCATGTATGTGATTCACAAAGTTCCGTGCCATTACATTCTCCCACTCATGGATATTGGCTGGGGAATGTTCACGCTCGCTATTTATCGTGCCAATTCGGTTCGGGAGCTCCAGGCTTACCGTTTTTTCGTTGGAGTTTTCGAGTCAGCTTTTTATCCAACCATTCAGTACCTTTTCGGGTCTTGGTACAGACCGTCTGAGTACGGACGCCGTGGTGGATTTTTTTACTTTGGCCAAATGCTTGGACTTTTGACTTCAGGCTTGCTGCAATCGGCATCCTATAAGCATCTTTCTGGTATTCATGGGTTGTCTGGCTGGCGCTGGTTATTCATCATTGACGCCATTATCACTATTCCTGTTGGTATCATTGGTTTCTTTTCAATTCCTGGTACTCCAAAGAAATGCTACTCTCTATGGCTCACCGATGAAGAGATCTACCTCAGCAGAAAAAGAATGCGTGAGGCCAACATTTCTCTAGAAACTCGTGCGCCTAGTTTTTTCAACATTAAGCTTTGGAAAAAGGTGCTATCTGATTGGCGCATATACATGTTTACTGCAATCTGTCTCATGTTTTGGAACAACAGCAATGCCAATTCTGGCTCATACCTGCTTTGGCTCAAATCTCTTGACAAGTATTCTGTTCCAATTGTCAACCAGTACTCGACAATCACGCCTGCACTAGGATTTGCATGGATTATCATTGCTGCTTTCATATCTGATCAGCTGGATTCACGTGTGGGTACCATTTTGTTTACGCAGACTTTAAACGTGCTGGGAAATATCATTCTTGCGGTCTGGCACCTTCCTCAAGGAGTTCTTTGGTTCGCATTCTGTTTACAGTATCTTGGCTGGGCCAGCGCGACAAGTATTTATGGCTGGTGCTCAGACGCAACCCGTGATGACCCACAAATTCGTGTGATTGCCATTGTCGTCATGAATATGTTGGGCCAGGCTTCTGCAGCTTTGACATCTTCGTTTGTTTGGAGAACAGTGGAGGCACCGCGATTCCTAAAAGGTTTCACATTTACTGCCTGCTGTGCGTTTGTAATGATGCTGCTCACGATTCCTCTGACGTTGCTTTACAAAAGAGATGAAAGAAAAAATGCATTCAAAAATAAAATTCTTTTGTACAATTCTGCAAAAGGAGAAGTTCCGCCTGAAATTCCAGGCAAAACCGAGCCTACAAAGGCTGTTCCGGTTGGAGACAAGGAAGAGTGAGCATGATATTCTTTATAGGATTTTGTTGTAGAGTTTGCTGTGTGACGCTTTTTGATGATTGTTATTTTTTTTTATTTTTTTATTCCATGTGTTGTGTGTGTGTGTGTTTTACAACTTTTTTATAGACCAATATTTGTATAGACTTACTTTTTTTATGATGTTTGAAATATATTTTAATGAACTAGATGAAATCTTGAATGCCCTAATCTCAAAGAATTTATACATTCCCTGCTTACTGAAACAAATGTTTATGAAAAATCATTGTGTCATTCAATATAGGTTCACAGTGGTCAAAAAAAACTTGAAAGGCATCCTGTTTTGGAATTCAATGTTTTATTGGGTACGACAAAAGAAATCAGGAAATTGTACATTTCGTTAAAGGGTATAAGCATAACACTGATTTTTTTGTAGACTGCTTGATTGTTCTGTCTGTTGTTGTTTTTTTGTTTTTTTGGTTAAGTTCTGTTTGAAACCCAAATTCTAGCCATTTTTTTGTATTAGGAATCAGTTGGAGTTTGTCTGTTTTATTCAATTGTCACAAATTTTTGTTCATACAAGACAAGGTATTTATTTGTACTTGCTTGTACCTCTTTAAGTTAAAAGAAAGGCTGTAGAGATTTGATATTTTAACAATACTGGTATAAAAGCGGGGTCACTAACCTGGTGGTATTCAAAAATCGATCCTCCAATAAAAATGGGTATTAAGAACGAAAAAATTCGGCAAATGAACTTTCTTGAAATGGTCAGTTGTTTTTTTGTATCATAATCTAAATTTAAAAAAAAGCTACATCATATCCTATTGAAGTCATATATTTTCGTTCATAATTCATAAATAAACAAAGAAAATTAGAGAGCCTCTACTTTCTCTCAGCCTTGACAACTGCAATAATATTTTCAACAGCGTCAGGGTTGGACAAGGTAGAGATATCTCCAAGCTGGTCTTCTTCACCAGACAAGACCTTTCTCAAAATACGTCTCATGATCTTACCAGATCTAGTCTTGGGCAAGTCCTCAACAATGAGAACGTTCTTGGGTGCAGCAAATGGACCAATGGATTTTCTAACCTGTAAGATAAGCTCCTTCTTGGTGGCTGCAACATCAGTAGGCTTAGACTTGAGCGCAACAAATGCATTGACTGCTTGGCCAGTCAAATCATCAGAAATGCCAACGACAGCACTCTCAGCAACACTTGGGTGTTCAATGAGGGCAGCCTCGATTTCAGCGGTAGAAAGACGGTGACCAGAGACGTTGACAACATCGTCAACACGGCCTCTAATCCAGTAGTAACCTTCATGATCACGGCCAGCACCATCACCAGTAAAGTAGTAACCGGGGTATGGGTTCAAGTAAGTGTCCATATAACGTTTGTGAGAGTTCCAGACAGTTCTGGCCATAGAGGGCCAAGGAGATCTGATAGCCAAAACACCCTCGACATCGTTACCCTTGAGTTCTTTGCCGCTAACGGGGTCAATGATGATAGGGTCAATGCCAAAGACTGGGAAGGAAGCAGAACCAGGCTTAGTGTGAGTCACACCAGCCATGGGGGCAATAATGTGCGAACCAGTTTCAGTTTGCCAGTATGTGTCACAAATGTGAGCCTTTCCTTTACCAATGTGTTCATTGTACCACTCCCACACATCAGGAGCAATAGGCTCACCAACTGAACCAAGGGTTCTGATGGAAGACAAGTCGTGGTGGATCCAGTCAAGACCAGCACGCTTGAGAAGACGAAGAGCTGTAGGAGCAACGTAGAAATGAGTGACCTTGTGCTCGTCAATAATATCCCACAAACGAGAGAAGTTGGGGAAAGCTGGGGTGCCCTCGAAGACAACTGTAGTAGCGCCCAATAAAAGAGGACCGTAGCACACATAAGTGTGACCAGTAATCCAACCTACATCACCTGCAGTAAAGAGAATGTCATCTTCGTGAACGTCAAAGACATATTTCGTAGTGCTTGCAGCACCCAAAAGGTAACCAGCAGTGGCGTGAGCGACACCCTTGGGAGATCCGGTAGATCCAGAGGTGTAGAGAAGGAAGATGGGGTCTTCCGAGTTGACGGGCACAGGAGGGAAATAAGGACGGTGCTTGTCAACCTCCTCGTGCCACCAGTAATCACGGTCGTCGTTCCAAGGAATAGACTTGTTACCAGTGCGCTTAAAGACAAGGGTGTGCTTAACGTTGGGGCAAGACTTGAGGGCTTCATCAACAATCTTCTTAGTTTCAATGACACGACCACCTCTCTTAGACTCATCAGCAGTAATGACAACGCGAGAATCAGCATCAATGATACGGTCACGAAGAGATCCAGAAGAGAAACCAGCAAAGACAACTGAGTGAACAGCACCAATTCTGGTAATGGCCAACAAGGTGACAATGGCTTCAGGAATCATTGGCAAATAAACGGCAACAGTGTCGCCCTTCTTGACGCCAAATGAAGTCAAAACAGCAGCGACACGAGAGACTTCACGTAAAAGTTCACCGTAGGTGACGTTTCTACCTTGACCAGGTTCATCAGCTTCGTAGATAATAGCAACTTTGTCAGGATTCTTGAGAGCATGACGATCAATACAGTTGTAACTGGCATTCAATTCACCTTCAAGGAACCAAGCAGCATCACCGTTCTTGAAACCACCATTCTTGACAGTTTGGAAGTCTTTTGACCAAGAAAGCACATCTCTGGCGAGCTTTCCAAAAAACTTCTCAGGCTCATCGATGGAATGCTTGTACATTTCTTCATAATGGGCGACATCGTTCAGATGGGGAGCTGAAGGATGGTTCTTTCTGAACTCAGCTGGGGGAGGGTATTTATGAATGTTGTGAGCTTCAGCAACAACAGGAGCAGACATTGTATTAGATATGATGATAGTAGAGTATAAATATGAGTAGGAAATATGGAAACAAAAGAAGAATTGGGGAATCAGATTTGAAAGGAATTCAGCAGGTTTTTATAACTTTTCTAAACCGTATGACAATTATTCACCAAGAAGAGGGGATCATCAGCCGTTTGTCCGCGCACGTGACGAGAGTTATGCCAAATGTGGGGCAAGCCAAGACCCGATGGAAAACCGGAACAGTTAATGTATGGCCGTCTCGGAGATAAATGTACGGGATCCAAAACCGGAAATACGGAGAAAATTGGACTCGAAGTGGGATAAGCTGTGTGTAAACTCAATAACCGCAGTTTGTTGGATTGGCTCAACAAAGATTATCGCATGGGGTGGGGCAATGGAAAACTTGGCTCACCGAATAATTCCGTAATCCTGAGCTGATTATTGGATGCGAAATAGGCATTTTAACCAAAAAGAGTTGTTCCAATTTCGAAATAATTGTGAATTAAGGTGTAAAACAAAGATCAATTCAAAGACGCCGACAAAAATGTTGTAAGCACTTGGTTAAATCACATGGTGTGATATACCTGAGTTAAGTATCAGTTATAAAGCTTTTAAGGTTTGGGCTTATGCGCGGCTGCTTAATTCTCGCCTGAAGTAATTGCTGGAAAATATTTAGACAGAATGGAAGAAAACATCAATTCAGCGTCGCGAGACGATGAAATGCATGTTGATGACCAAATCAAAACGCCTGAGGAGTCTTTATCTCCTGTAATCAGCACACCGACCACAAACAACGAAGATAACAATGATACTGAGAGGGACCCAAGTCCCATACGTTTGGAGTCCTCTGGCAAGAGGGGACGC
>JAKTYL010000199.1:0-27020 GCA_030578715.1 Magnusiomyces tetraspermus
TTTTTTTTTTTTTTTTTTTTTTTTTTTGCCAATACTTGGATGATGTAGATGATTTGAGTTGAACAGGACAAAAATCAGAAGCTTTTCATATGATGCGGTGGTTTGTTCATCGGCCACTACACTATGTTTGCACTCACTCACTCACACTAATACTCGCAATCTATATACTCTTTTTGTAACCCTCCAACGAAACTCTTTGGATCATTTGGTGTATTCCACATTGAATTGTATTTATATTTGAAGAACATCAATGTTAGAAGGATAAGATTGGCAACGTTTTTTTTTTCTTAACGGTTTTTATTTTTCTTCATCACACACACAGACACGCACAGCCAAACACAAAGATCTGTTTTTGTTGTTGTTGGCGTTGGCGTTGTTCTCTATTTTTTCATCTATTCACATTTGTTCAACTTCTCTTGTGTTTAAGAAAATGAAAGTTAAATCGAGCATTGGTATTCAAGTAAATTTTTTGCATTGAAAGATTATAAGGTACAACAACATCATCATCATCATCAACAAGAAACAGCAAAAAGTCAATCAATCTAGAAGTCAATTAACTCATGTATATTAACCTACTAAAATATCAATTCATTAAACCATTGGGTCACTGAACGATCAAATTCAAAATTTCGGCTTCGCAAACATAAATAAAGCATTCGAATGTTGTAATGTTCAGACATATATACTCAATCGCACCAATATCACCCTCTAATGGCTTTGATTTTTTTATTTATCATCTTTTTGTAACGTAATCGCAAATATTATATACTCAGACTTTCAAAAACATATATGAAAAAAGAAATAACATAACGAAACGAAAATGAGAACAAAAACACGAAAACATAAACAAAGATTTTTGTTTGTTTTTCTCAATTGCAATACGAATTCCAAAGTTTTGTGTCAGCTAGAAAATGTATATATGGAAATATACTATGGGACTGTATCGTTGGCATGCACGTGCTAGCAGGCTCCTGTCTCTTTTTTCGAGTAAATACATTTACAATTTGATATTTATAACATCATTCCGTTTAGGCTATTCATCCAACGTACTGTAAAAAACAAAAAAAGCTCTCACAAGCTCTGACAGTCTCCTACAATTTCTTTATACTACTTCTTCAACTTATTACGAGTTTGGCTAAACCTAGACATGTTCAGACAATTATGCTTAAACTCCTTATGCTCCAAATAAAAATAAGCAACAAGACTAAAACGAGCCAAACACCAAAGCAAAAGTCAATTCGACAATATTGAGCCAAGCAGTCAAATAAGTAACTCTTTTCCATTTCGAGCTATATTTATTTTCTTTTGTTTTCTTTCTCTTTCTCTTTCTCGTATTTGTTTTTGTATTTTTTTTGTTTTGTTTTGTTCAATTGTTAATTTTTGGTTTGCATAATTGGTTGGCTCATTTTTTGAAATATGTACAAAGACACACACCGTTGATTGGCCAAAAAGTCTACACACCAAAAAAAATGCAGCAACAAATCCACTCATACTCAAACTCGCATAATACATTTATATCTTGAGGAATAAAGACAGCGATATGTGTACACACATACAAAAAACAATATAAATAGTAATGTTGTAGAGATTAAAAAAAAAAAAAACGATAAGTATAGTAAAGATAACAGTTGTATGATCAAAACATACATATGTAGTGCTTTTTTTCGTTTTTGTTTTTGTTTTGTTTAATCAAAAACACTCTAAATATACCAAAAAAATTTCAAGTAATTATTTTAATTATGATTATTAAAAAACATTAAATTAAAAGAACAATATAAAGAAGGAAGAAATAAAAAAGAATAAAAATAAAACAAAAATAAAACAAAACAAAAAAATGATTAGAGGGTGGGCGAAAGGAAGTACAGAGGACAGGAGCGTGTGAACGTAACATGATTTTTTTTGGTTAAAAGGTGGCAAATGCTCCACAGACGGAAATAATCGACGCCAAAACTTCTCGTCGTTTCAACGTTACCAAAATCTTACTGTACTCTGGGATCACAACTTTGTGTTGTTGGTGGTTTTGATTATTGGCATCATGACTGTGAGGGCTGATATTGTTATTGTTATCAGTTTGTTGTTGATTCTGTTGGGGTGCATTAAGAGTGATGACTGAAGTTTCTGGGTTATCAAGAGCTTTTGAGACTGCAGAAAGGTACTTGGGATCAAACATTGAGGATGTTTTAGCCAGTGGAGTAAAATCGTCTGGTTTAGAATGGTCTGCTGTAGAAGAGGTGGCTAATGAGGAAGATGAAGAAGTTGCAATTGGGTTACTGTGTGTCGATGTTGTGGACGAAGAAACCGAGACCGGCTCAGCTGAAAGATGTTCAGAACTCAAGTACATGTTTTGGGATGTTGAATCGTTGGTGTTATTGGTATTACTATTGTCGTGATCAAGTAACTGGTCATTTGTCGGCACGAACAATTGGAATGGGAATTTAGACAAATAACTCCAGGGCAACGAAGTGTCTGGGGCTTGGATATATCCTCTTTCGTTTTGAACCAATTTGACGTCTGGAATGGCAGCATGCTCAGAAAAGTCGTCGAATGGGTATTCTTTAACTATAGGACAAAGCTTCCAGAATAGTTCAGAAAACTGCAAAACGTTGCCAAAAGCTAAAGTAGGCATTCTCGCATACATTTCCTCAGAAAACGAAACCAAGACGTTCTTCTCAGACTCTGTAGAGCAAATAACGCTGTTCATAAACACGCAGGTTGGAACAATGGTAGACATGCATTCAAGACCTTGGTGTAAAGGACCTGAGCTTGGGTTTCTGGAAATTGCAGCAGCTGAAATAGATTTCAAATTATTAGCTCTTGGATCAAGATCCTTCAAACAATCAAAAATCTCAGCTTTAAGGCTGCGAATGGTATATGCGTCCCTATAAAGCCTGGTTTTTCTAGAATTGATATTGACTTGGGTATTAGTATTGAACGCCACTGTAGCAGCCATATCCTCGGGAGAATCTAATCTCAGCACAAAAAACACTTTAGTCACATTAATAATGTATCGTGCCAGCGTGTGGAAATATTCCACTTTGGGAAGGCTATCGTTGAGGAAATGTGCAGAAAACATTTCAAGTCTAGAACGCAAATCCAAGTACCTGTCGATATCTTCCGAATCGTAGCTGGCTTTGCTGCATGCGTAAAAGTACTGGGTCTTGTTGTCAAATCCGTCAAACGTGCGTCGATTGTTTAAATATTCTTTGCGTCGAACTGATACCGAGAGATCCTGGATTTCGTGGAAAAATGTCAAAACGTATCTGGAAAAGGCCACATAGGGTGCCATGTTTTCTACTCCAAACGCTGAAATTGAGGGAGCATATCTCCAGTAACGGTTGAACAATTGGGCCATACGAGGAGAGTTGTTGGTAGAAATCGTCCACAGGATGTCGTGGCATCCCAAAACATCCGTCAACCCCCAAAAGAACTCAAAGGAACTCGGGTGGCCTGTGGCCACATTGGAAAAAACAGAGTTTTCTCCATATCGTTCAACAATTCGGAAAAAACCATCAACACCAACTTTAATCATATCTCCCCAGGTTTTGAAATTGTTTTTCAACCGTTCAAGGTCAGCCAATAGAATTGCGCATGTAATCAAGCTCTCTGTGTCACTGCTGCCTTGTGCCATTTGCTGCAATCCTTCAAAAGCTGAAGACCTGAATATTGATTCTAAGCCAATATAAATCTCGTACTGGAAATCGTTAAATATCGCTTCGTTACTGTTTCGGTTGCTAGGGTGAAGAATATACTGATTGGAAATATTAAGCGCCGACAGCGCACAAATGGCATTTACAAGCGATGGACAACTTTTCGACTTTTCCATGATATGGTCCATCAATTTGGAGCTCGAAATGGTATACGAAAACCCAAGCTGGTGGTCTCTTCGGAACCGGTTGACCAGCATTTCCACAACGCCTTGGTCGGATGCAAGCAACTCGCACGGAGTACCAAGAGGCGAAACAGAAAGAGGGAAGCTGCTAGAGCTGGTCTGGAGATTGGAATTCATGTGACTGGCTAGAAATTTGTTAAACGGATGGGTGGGTGTCCCTGTTCTGATAGCTTCAGCGGCTGCATCTAAAACTGTTTTGCGTTTTGTGTTGGGAGGTTCATGAACTAATGGAAGCATACAATCATTTCCAAGATCCAATATCACTTTATTGACCAGCTTTCGGGCAACATCCTCAGTAGTGGCAGTGACAGGAGTGTAATACTTCTTAGAGTTATTGAACTGATTGTCAAATGGAAGAGCAGAGTAAACAGAATTAGCAGCAGAACTATCAGTTGCAGTAGTATAAGGTGCGTGAAAGGCAAAATCCTCCTGAGAACCAAGATTGAATACTGAAGATGTGATTGGATCTTGAGGAATAAAAGCTTGGTTAGAGTACTCAGGAAGGTAAAATGGAGTAGAAGAAGAAGGAGGCTGGTCAGGCTTGTCTTTGCCCGATTGTGATTTTTGTTTCATAGATAAGTGGCCAGAATCATGAGTAGTGTCTTGAGGAGAAGGTTCAACTGTATGTTTCGCTTGAGCCGGAAGTTGAGTTGATACTTTTGGAGTCGAGAAAGAAGGTTCTGATTCTGGAATAGGCGAAGTAGGATTGAATGTGTTTTTCTCTCCATCGAAAGCCAAAAAGCTTAAAGAATTTGTCCCAGGAACTGGAAGCAGAGAAGATGAAGAAGATGAAGTAGAAGAGGAGGAGGAGGAGGAGGAAATGTGTACACCTTTTGAAGAATCATTGGAATACTTAGAAGTTGAAGATGCTGGAAAAGAAGTAAACTGAGATAATCCTTTTGGCTTTGAGGATGTTGGCACGATATTTTCAAACAAATGAGGTTGAAGTTTTGTATTTGAATTGGACATTGAATCTGGTGTAATAATGTTGAAATGAGTGTCACCCTTTTGCTTTTTGCGTCCTACAAAGAAGAGAGTCAGTAAAACAATCGAGAAAAAAGTAGAGTGATTATAGTGATAAAAAAAAAAAAGCAATGAAAATTGAAAAAAAAAAAAAAAACATACCAATGACACTTTTTCCATTCGCGATTTGAGATTGATTGAAATAGCCATCATTTTGCCACTTTAATCGAATCCCGTAACCCTCACATTTAAGATTCAAGCGAACACAATTCTTACAATGAGGCTTTCCTTCGTCACACTTGTATCCACGTCTTCTGCAGGTCCAACATCCTGTTCTAAGGCGGGAGATCTTCTTTTTGGGGTTCGATTGTGGTTTAGAATCTTCTGGGGAGGAAGACGAAGAAAAGGATTTTGAAGGCGATGGTGATCGAGAGTCGGGGTTGGATGTGGTTTGGTTTTTTGGTGAGGTTTTGATGATTTTCGAGTGTAGTATTGATTTATCAGACATTTTTGAAATAAACGTTGTTTGTGTATCTGTGGATATTTGAATGACGGAGATGAAGTTATGTGTGCCAACATATATTGATATAGTGGTTGAAAAGTAGTTATAAAAGCTTTATGAAGATCGATGAGGAAGAGTGTATATAGAGATATTCGTGAAGAGAGGGATTAGGATGGAGTATATACAGATATAGGGAAAATAATAGGGGCGAAAAACACAAGGAAATTAGAGTATAGAACTTGTTGAAAGTCTTGGACGAGGAGTTATGGAAAAATCTTGGAAAAGAAAAGGAAAAAAAGGCGAAATAAAAAATGAACAAAAATACTGGACTAGGCAATCTTTAAATGGGAACCAAATGGTTTTGATAGGCCCTTGTTATTATAACTAATTTTTTTTTTTTGGTGAGAGTCTTACATACAAACCGGTGTTTGAATTGTTGTTGCACTCACCACATATATTACATGGCCTTGAACAGGGATGATTTTGAAAAAAAAAAAAAAAAAAAAAAAAACAAAAAAAAAAAAAAAACGCTTTCCGTGAGGGATTTTGATAATTGAAAAAAACGGTTTGAGTGGCAGCCAATTATGGAATATATAAATTAGTATATAATCTTGATGAAATTCTGTATGTCTTCTGTACATTTCAACAGGTTTTAAATGTTGAGAAAAAACGCGACAGTAGGAAAAGGTGAGCTTTGGAACCTTTGAATCAAATTCGTTGGTAACCATAATTCCGAGCAAAGAGTTTGACAATATCCACCCTGGTATTTCTTGTTCATCTGTTTTAATTTTAATTCAATCTCATTACATTTAATTTTGTTCAGAGTATTATTTCTTTTTTGCTTTTTCTTTTTCTTTTTCTTTTTTTTTTTTTTTAGGCTTAATCCCTGTGAAAAAGAACAATGATGTGTTCTTCGATATCCTTACATATTCCTGTAGTTACACAATGGCGCCTAGTACCGCTATTTACCTCATTTTTTTATTTTTTTATTTTTTTTCTTGTCACAGCACAACAGTACCTTGTTTTGGGCTGCCAAGACGCCATATACATAACATCACTTCATAAAAAAAAAATGCCAACTTTGCAAAAAAGTTAATAAAAATTGATAATTCAAGCGAACGAAAACAACTACATCAAAAAACACGTTGAGAATACCAAGCATGATTCATGATTCATGATTATACTCTTGTCACTTACTTCCCATCTGAGCTTTGCCGTGATTTTCCGATTTTTACCTGTATTTTGCTAGGTATTTGAACACCTGTTTTTCAGTGTTTTTTCATGGCTATTGCTATGAGTCCATTTCCAATTAATACATTTCAAGCTCAGGAAAGGCTGATGAAATTGTGTGAACTAGAAATTCTTGTTTTTTTTTTTTTTTTTTTTTTTTACCAAATGTAAGAACGAATATTATTGAGCGTCATAAATATTTGGCGATATCATAATCACTTTAAAATAAATAAATAAATAAAGCTTTAATAAATTTAAAGCCCGTTTCCATTGTTTTTTTGTTCTTAACCCATTTGTATTTAAACTTTTAAACAATACGTTGTGTTGCCAAAAAAAATAAAAAATTTAAAAAATAGAAATTAAGTAGTATGTCCTAACAAAATGCAACGTTTTTTTTGCTGGTGTTTTTTTTTTTTTTTTCATTTTTCGGGGATTTTTTTTTTTTTTTTTTTTTTTCCATCTGGGTTTCCAAATTTCATATTGAATGGTAACTGAAACCGAGACTGCTTAAGGGGAGAAAAAATTTTCTACAAGTGGTGTTGTTTTTTTGTCCAATTGGCCTGTTTTCGAATTTGACGCCTGGTAATTTCAACATTTTAATTCAATAATGAGTGGAAATCCAAGATCCACATATTTTTGTATTTCGGACATTTAAATTGAATCTATCAGGTTCACTTTTAGCCAATATCTGTTGGTGTGCGTTTTTATTGTGAGGTCTTTTCAATGGCCTTCATTCAAACGAACTTGACTCACAAAAATATTCTCAAGTCATGACATGAAAAAATGCAGAAAAAACGAAAAAACTTTTCAAAAATGACATCATGTTAAAGTGTATTGGATGTATGTAAGAGAGTATGAGCTATATGTGTGTGTATGAGTGTGTGTGTATGAGTGTGTGCGTGAGAGTGTGTGTGAGTAGATTATAGTGTGACGTCACGAAAATGGTGATGGCATATACTTCTTTTCGATCTCATACGCAGAAGAAGAGTCAAGCAATTTTTATTTCTTGTTGTTGACCATCTTTGATCGACAACGAAATGAGCAATACCCAACAGAAAAGCACCATAAAAGCAGCTAGTTGTAATTCTATTCATATATTTGAAGTAACTACTTTGAATATTGAAAATGATCTACTTCAAGTCAAAAGAAGTAAAAGAGCAAAAAAAAAAAAAAAACAGGCCTTAGTTGGTGTAGCTATTATCCTCCATGTTCGTGTATTCTTGCCAAGAAAAATATGTACATTCAATAATCGAAACATATGTATTTCTTACACTTCAAAGCTACTTCATCTGCTTTCGACTAGTTACATTGAATTTTGGTTTCACAAGATCAACCCACAGACAATTATTTCAACCAGGATTAGAGCAGTCCATGCTTTTGTTTAAAACAAAGAAGCAATAGGATCTCATAAAGCATATATACCAAGACTTCATGTTTCTTGGATGTAAACGGTAAAACAAGCTTAGGCATAAATGAGGAGTCATTATAGACAATATGAAAAAAAATGAAAAGAGATCTAAATAATAGTCAAGTCTTATGCCAATGTCGTCTCAATTTCTGAAAAGCATCAAGAATACAAAAATCTGAAGTTTTGGGTTTGTATAGAGGGTTCTCTGATGATACAAAATATTAGATAGACAAGAAAGCTATATAGGAATTGTATATCGCTGCAAGCACGAAAACTAACAAGACTTTGATCAGCTTTAACAATATACTGTCAACCACAGAAACAAAAACGAAAAAATAAAAAAATAAAAAAGCAATTGCTGTCATTGATGGTACACCAGCAATACTACGAATTGAACGAGACAAAAAAAGAGGGGAGAAAGTGAGAGAGTCAAAACCAAATAGAACAATAGAGAGTTTTTAAGGTAGATAACTAGAAACAAATACACCGGAAATAAGTTACCAAGTTTGTATCAGCACTTTAAGACCATTATACACCCAGGCAAGAAACGTAAATAGGTAATATCTGAAGAGCACATCGAACATTATCAGTATTATACAAAACGAATCATTTGAAAACAACTGGGAAGGCATAGATGATGAGAGACACAGTGAAGTCGAAAATTTTACATATATTTAATGTATGGGAAAATGGGCCATTCTGTTTTTTTTTTTTTTTTTTTTGCTGGAAGTATGGCAGCCGCATCCCCTTGCTGTCAGCTTCTCGAACTGAAAAAGGAATGTCTACATTAGATATTATTACCCTTTTTGCTTAAGGAATATATGTCAATTTTTCGCGTTCACTATGGATTGGCACACAAAGGTTTAAACCTACATCGTGGAATAAAATATGTGAAAATATGTGAAAATAAATGAATTGTAATCATCGAAATAGCATGCTGGTTATTCAAGGAGGAGAATAGGTCTTGCTCTCTAGACAAAAGAAAAGAAAATACATGGATCAGGTATTTGGGCAGGGTAAGCATGAGCTGACAGGTTACCCTATTTCTCGATATTCAAGTCAGTATTTCTGTTTTTTTGTGTTTCTTTTGCGCATGTTTGTTAGCCAAGCGTTTTGGCCAAATCGCTTGTCTCGTTTATATTTTGGTGTATTACTATTAATTATTATTTATTATTTACTAGTAATCTCAGTCGTTTTTGTTTTGTTGCCTCTATTATTTTCATTACACTTATTAGCAAAATTACAATAGTATAAGCAATAAATAGAAAGCGTGTACCACTCCATTTTGAAGGTTAGCCTCAAAACAAGAAAAATATGGGCTAGACCAGTGAGGCAATTTCATTACGTATCTCTCTCATCTTCTTTTTGTTCACCCAAATCATCAATCCCTTGTTTAAAAATGACGAAAACAAATAAAAATAAAAATTGATTAGTACAGTTTAGCGATCTACTCTTCAACTATTTAATGAATTTTTTTAATACCAGGATTATTGTAAGAAAAAGCAATAATAATAATTAGAAATTGTAAGAAAACACAAGAAAGATAAGATGAATAAAAAAAAGGATACAATGAAAAAAGAAGAAGAGCGACGACGATGAATAACTGACTCTATCCGTTTCATAGAAGAAGCAACAACATGTATTCATTCACAGCCTATTCTGTTATACCCACTCATTACTTTCAGACGCATTCTTTCGTGATTTACTCAAGTGGTTGTACAATGAGAGTCCATGTGCTTTATTTCCTTTTTTCATTCTTATGATTCTCATTATTTTTTTAATATTCTGTTTTGTTTTTAGTTGTCTTCTATCTCAAAGATCAAAATATTCCATATTTATACTTTTGTACATTTCTTGTTTTGTTCTTTTTTTTTTTTTGCGTTTTTTTTTTCATCTAATTTTAGTTGTTTCTCAAAAAGAAAAAAGAGTGTCATTATTGTTGTTAATTTCATTGTTACAGAAGAACAGATTTATAGCTTTCTTAGCTTCTGAGAAAAAATGAAAGTGAAATATTATCTATAGAATATGCTTTGTTTCTTTCTTTCGTGTTTTTTCTGTTGAATCGTTTGTTGCAAAGTTCCTTTATTATTTTCTTATCAAGCGATCAAATGTTGTGGTCCACTCAGTTTTAAACTTTAACTAGTTAGTTTTTTTTTTCATTGAGTTGGTTGATATATCACAATTGTAAACTCTAACATCACAATTCAAAATGGCCTTTTCAAATAAATCTTGTATTTGTTACGTCTTCCTTTTTTCCAATAATTGACAATCTGTAAATGAGTGGACAAGTTGGCAAGCAAATTCTGTCCATCATTCGCTGCTAATTATAATTCAATTGAAAACTAAAAGGCTCCATGACGTCCTCCGGCCATTTCATTTGGTAAAATTCATGAAGAAGAGGGGGTGGGGTAGGTTCAACTCAGATTAAAGAAAAAAATAATATTGGTTTCAGTGATCAGCAACAGGTGAGTAACAAGATAACCTAGATTAATATTACAAAATAGGGAAACAGGTATTCTTGGAACATCTATGTTCCTGGTTTTCTTTTAGTTTTTTTGTTTTTTGCATCTGCGATGCCTTAAATGCAATTAGTCAAAAGATGCTGATGACAAACTAGTAAACAAGGCAGTTATAAAATAAGATTTTTTCTGTTGTTGTTTTTTCAAAAAAAAAACTATTTTTCAAATATTGTTCACTTTCTGACGATGATGATGATATTGTTGTTTTCTATGAAAAAATAAGTGCCCATCGAATTATCATTGGAGTCTAGAATAGAAGAACAACGGAGAACGATAATGAAAAAATCCCCCAGTTTATTATTAGCAGAAATGTAACTAGGAATCGTACTTGCTTTCCCAGAGTTTGTTGCCGAAATACATTGAAAATCGGGCTTTTCTTTTTGTTCTGTTTTTCTTTTTTTTCTTTTTTTCGTGAAATGAAGGGCTGTTTTTCGTCGATTTTGAACCGAGAATTCCTTAATAGGCACCAGTTCAATAGCTTTTTTTCAAACAAAGAATAGAGTTAAAAATAGGATGGAAATGATTTTATGGCTGTAATCGGCATTAAGACTCGTTATTTGTTGTTGAATATTAGAGCCTATTACTGCCTGAAAATATTTAAAAGGGTTCCTTTTACTTTCTTGATTGATTTTTTTTTTTTTCGTATTTCCATTTTGAAAAGTGTTTGAAAGATGGTCTAATAAAAAATCAATTTGGTATTGACAGATTCGAAACTATTTCCTATTTTTCTACATAATTCTTCGAGATATGGTCAATCAATCAAACAACTTGCCAACAAAAAATGGCTATTAGATCCTACTTTTTTATGAATCTGAACAATCATCATCAACAGTTCTATAGAAAGAAACCCAACCTAAATCACCAAAACTACAAATACAATTTTGAAACTACTTTAGTACTAGTAAATTAAAGTTTTACCGAATCATGATTCAAGTTTTTCGAATCATAAGCTAGCATTAGGGCTCATGTTCGGGCTGACATAGACGCAAGCTAAGAATTGATATTTCGAAAATCTACAAATTGTTCAAGTTATATAAGATGAGGTGTAAACGGATTTCTGCAACACCTATGCTATATAGTTCTATGGCCCTTGAATAAACTTAATTGAAGCTTTTCGAAAAAACAAAAACCGAAATGAAAAAAGTAAATAAATAGTTTTCTAAAGATTTGCCACATTTGTTAATAATAAAGCTGCTAGGTACAGATTTCCGCCAATCAAATGAGTTGTTTTTTGACGAAACAAAAAAAAATTCAAAAAAAAAATTTCATAAAATAGGAACGAAGTAGGCTTTTGGCTTTCATAAGAAACCAGTTTAGTATTTGTTGAGTTTTTTGTTTAGCTTCTACCTTTATTTTTGATTCAGTTTTGGCAAGTCTTCGGCTCGGAATTGTAAACATTTCATTTGTATTTGATGACTTTATTTCAAATACCATTGTAAAGAAGTTATGAAAGCGATGTATTTCACGACTTGTTAAAATTTTACCTAACAGTTCCAATAATTCTTTAAGTAACTGACACCTAAACTAGTTTTTTTTTTTTTTGTTTCGATAAACTGTGTGAAAACTACAAGTAACGAAAAATAAGCAAAGAGGTTTTTAACCAAAAATATTGCCTTAAAATTCACATACCAATTATACCAGATTAAGTATTAGATGAAAACACTTTTTGGAGCATGAAATACTATTAATTCAGAAAGTTTGACCTGGCTCTTAGTAAATCAATTCTTATGAGTATTATTCACAGCTGGAAAAAGTATCAAACATAGAAACAAACAATTGACTCTCAACAGCCACTTTTCATAAAGAAAAAACAGCATGGGAAAGCAAAACTAAACAGAAAACAAAAAAGGCACCCCAGTGAGTTTGTTCATGCAAATGAACCAGTCTTCTGACTTAAATGGAGCAAGCCTCCTAAACTACCTTTTTATAGATCTTTACTCTCGATGCAACTGTTGAAAGCATTGATTAAACTTGCTTTAATGAAGGATTTAAAAAAGGGAAAAAGAGTAATTTCAATAAATACATTTATTGATGCTTTTTTTGCTGTTTCTACCAAACCTAGATTTTAGAAAACTAAACGGCTTGTGTGTTTATTATTTTTTAAAACTTTGGATACCTTTTTATTGAAAAAATTAGTGTATTCAAATCTTAAATTTTCTAAAAAAAAACCCCCATCAGTTCTTTTTTTCCGATTTCGGAGCTTTTTTTTTTTCTGAAACTCAAAGTCTAGAAAAACGTTTTGGTTTGCCTGAGTATGAGCATGAAAACAAAAAGTCCTATTGCTATTTTAAAAGAGGTGGCGTGGAGGTTTAGTAGGATAAACACCAAAACATTTTTGGTTCAGGAATACTTGAATATACTAACATTTTCTTTCTCGTTTTTATTTTTGTTGTTTTGTTCGTGGTTAGTCTTACAAGAACTGAAATCGCTAAAATTCCATCAATATCATTGGAAGAAAAACAATTGGCAAAAGATATTGCTGTAAAAGTTTATTAGCATCTATTTTTGATATGATGTAAGCAAACAGCTACTGGTTTGCTTATTCTTTCGGGTAGTTTGATATACTAAAATACAAACCCTAGTTTTGCCAGTAAACATACGACTATAATATTGACTTTTACATACTGGTGGTGCGTTATCATACATCGCTATGCAGGAATAGGGAGGAGGATCTAGTTGTAAATTACAGGGTGTTTTCAAATAAAAACAGGGAGTTGTTTTAAGGGAAATTTGTGTTTTTGTTGTTGATACTCTTGCTGTTTCTTTTCATATGCTTATATGACTTTTTCAAACAATGAGTTGTGTGTGTGGTTTTTATCATTAGTGAATTTAATATTCATAACTGATACTTCAAGCTTCATCACATTTAGTGGAATATCGGAAAAACTAATTTATGTATGTGTCTGTGCCTTTTTACATTTTTCATACTGCTCATACTTGTCTTCATTTTTTCTCTTCATATTTTTCATTTTGGATGTGTCAAGACCTAAAACATGAAACATAACCACCGGAAAGGCTGAAAAATACACAAAAACAACAGCAAATGTACACGAAATGGTAAAATAACGTCCGAATTTTTTTTTTTTTTTTGTAATCCTCATAGCAATTGTTTGTCCCTGGATTTGGTCAATCAAATCAAAGTTTATACTTTTTGTCAAAAGCTAACACTTCAAGCTCTCAATGAGCTAGAGGGAAACCCCCTAGAATGAAAAGGCTCAAGCATCAGCAAACACTGTTTTTGTAATTTTTTTTCCGTGGTCAAAGCCTTATCTCGTATTTTACACACTCAAGGCTTCCAACGTTTTTGAATTTTTTATCACAAGCATATCACTTTGCTGTTTTGTTGTCTCTGTTTTACGTTTTACCCTCGGGTCCATTACATTTCTCAAATAAAACCGAGTATATAACTAAGAGAATTTGTTGATTTTTGTAGGCGTGGATATGGTACGACAATGAGATAAGTAATGCTAGGTAAAATGTGTGTGTGATTAATAAATCATAACAGATGAAGACCATGCATCTACCATGAAACAAGCTCACAAGCAAATCCACAGGAAAAACACAAAAAAAAGTTAATAAATCAAAACAAACAACAACATATGTGAATAAGGTAAAATATCAACATTCAAAAATTTATCCGTCAAATTCTGTATTATGAATTTAAGGAGGTCAGTGTTTGTTTATACTTTGAAATAAATATTGTTCAAGCTGTGAAAAAAATAAGCTTTCTTATAAAAAAAAAAAAATGGCAAAGAAAAGGTTATTAAAAATAAAAGACCAAGAGTTGGGTGAAAAATTAAATTAAGGAATTAAAGCAAATAGTAACATTTAAATAAATAAAATGAAATCATCGATATGACCGAATATCGTTTTGAATAGAGTCGTACTCGTCGTCAGTATTATCGCTCACGTTGTCAAAGTTTTTGGAATCCACAGTCATGCTGAAATTATTATTCACTTGACCATTGTGAGTAGTAGTACTGACGCGATTCATACTACTGGAATTGTTAGTAGCATATTTGGAGTGTCTGTAATGACTGTGTCGTGCGTGTGAATTAGGATTAGAATTATTAGGATTAGGATTAGAATTAGAACCGTGTCTGGTTTGGGTATGCAATTGTGGTGGTGGATTAGTGTAATGATTATTTTCGTAAAAAGTGTTGAATTCAGAGTTTTCTGAATCTGATGCAGTTGATGAGGTATGGTTGGATTGGTATGATAAGTACTGAGAATAAAGTATTGGATTACTATGTCTATTGATATTATTAGTACTTGTAGATGTGTTTGTGTAAACTGGTTGATAAGTATTCGGCGCAGGCCGTGACGTTACGCCTGGAATATAAGCAATAGGAATCACATTAGCTGAATTATCAAGAACCGAAGAGTTAGAAGCTACTGATACACCTCTGACTTCGTTAGGCATATTACGAGTGTTTTGATAAGAGTCGGTAGTGTCGGTATTAGTTTGACTATCGGTACTAGGCCAAGTACCAGGATTGTTGGCTAGGCTATAGCCATAACTCGAGTAGCTTGGACCAGGCCGATGTGCTGGTGTTATTGGAGTTTTATTATGCGTGCTGGGTCTGGTGCTAGAACGGTTATACAAATCTGACGAAAAACTTGTTCGAATGCTCTGTTCCTTGTTAACAGACTTGTTTTGTTTGATATAATTGTTTCGTGTGGTTTGAAGTTGCTTCTGAAACTTTTCTTGGATTTCGTCCAGTTCGTTCAAATTATTGGTAACATTGGCATTGCTTGCCGAATTTCTGGCTGCATTGTTTTTGTAGAGAGCAACAGTAGGTTCTCGATAAGTCGACGAAAGTATTCTTGGATGTGAAATTGCTCGTACGCCATGACTGTCTATATTTTTGCGTGTTTGCCTACGGCTCTTTTCCAGAACTGTTTTGTCCATCCTGTTTGACTTATGCATAACTGAAAAGGTATTATCAACCATCTCTTTAGGCACTGTGCTGACTGAATCAACCCTTGGTGCAGATATTGGATATGGCTTTTTCTCATTTTCCTCTGCCGAATGAGTTGTGTGTCTACGCCTTTGTGTTCGACGTCTTCGGGTGCACCAATAAAAGATGACAGCAAGAAAAATGAGAAAAAGGACTCCACCAGCAGTGCCTCCGACTACGGGACCAAAGTTGCTGGTACTTCGAACTGCTGAAGGTTCTGAAGATTGTGTCGAAGTTGAGGCTGCTGTAGACGATGAGGAAGAAGGTGAAGAAGTAGGGTAAACTAGTACTTGGCTTTGGATCGGGACGCATTGTACTGACGGGCATTCGTTACAAGATTGGAGAGATAAGTTACAAACTGTTCCGGAAGGACAAGTCGGACAGGCTGGGGCTGTCGTTGGGCATATTAAGCATCCGTTTATACTCGTTGAATATGTAGTGGTTGAACTTGGAGACGGTGATGATGGAGGATTTGTTGTAGTTGCATCGGGAGATATTGAAGACGAACTTTGGTCACGTCTAAAGACAATACTAAAGGAAGTCATAAAGAAGGCATGGAAATTTTCATTACGTGAAGGAAGAAGAAGAAAAGGGAAGGGAAAAAAAAAGTTGGCCCAGACATAAATAATTCAAACCCTATAAGTGCCCATTAAGACACTACGCACTGACGCTAAAATTCAAAATCCCCACTTGTTTAACATCGAAACCCCCGTTTTTTGGATTTTTTGGGATTTAGTAACAACAGCTCCAACAACAAAATAATAAACCTTCTTGACCCAGTCGAAGGCTACTTTCTCCTTGTTTCTTCCTTTTTGAATCTAGTCTACTTTTTTAACGTCGAAAAAGGCGTGTGTGTCGGAAACAAGCAATACCAGCCATAACTAGTCACATGTTTATCCAGCCTTGTTTACATTTGTACACGGCTAGTACGGCAAAACTATGGAAAATGTTCTTTCGGTCAAAACCAAAAAGCCTTTATTCTTTCTAAATGGGATATTGATAATTAAATTTTGAACCAACAAAATCGTTTTACAAGTCTCAAGAGTTTGCTTTTGGTCTTTGAGCAATTTTGGATATATCTAGATATGAAACACCTTATCATAGACATTCGTTTCTCGTTGTAACCAATACACAAATACAGGGAACTGCAATGCCTGCTATAGTCGTAAGAAGCCTGTAAACCCGATGGGAAAAAAACTTATCTGAATATTATTCTTTCCGTCACAAAGTTTGGGTTTTCGCATCCACTATTGCTTTCAAGGTTCTTGAGTGTATATATGAAGTTTATTCTTTGAGTTGCAACAAGCGAGGTTGAGATACTTTTGGTACTAGCATTACACTCACTTGGCTGAGCTTCAAATAGGTAAATTAAAAAAAGGGAAAAATAAAGTAGGAGAAAGAAAAACATTCAAGCGCATACATTAATTTATTTTTTCAATGTTCTAAAGTTCTCCAAATGAAACCAAATCTAAACTCCTTTTTGCCTGGCTTTGCCTCGCACTACTATTCTTGTGACGCTTCGAAAAGAGACATTAGTGGATTTCCGACCATTCTCTTACACTGAAGATTCAGGGAATTTTGAAAATTTCAAAAGAAAATATTCTTTAAAGATGTTTCGTTTGAGCAAACTAAACAGAGGCTAATAAATATTTTTGACAAAGTTTATTGGAGTAGTTATTATTCTGACAAATACATTACTGCATTGCAAAACACTTAACTCAATAGCGATAGACTATGGTATTCCTCAAGCTCATTTTACTACTAAATCACTTAAAATCCTCCGTTTAACACTTTGCATAAACCTTTTTGCTTTAATATCTAGGATTCTGTCAATCATTAAACTTCGAGCGAGAACTAAAAAAAAAAAACACCATAGAGAGCTTAAAATCCTTGAGCATGTAGAATAATATACACGCAGGAAATGTAAGATATATAATACTAATTTTGTCTTTGGTTGTGTATCCTGCTTCTTATTCCAATGTCTCAGTGAGCATTAAGTTGAACACGAGTTTTTCATATGTTTTTGATTGTTGTCACCTGGTCTAGATGCATGTGTCCTGACCAAACTACGCACCTGGTTTTCGTTTTTTCTCATGTTGTTATTTCATATATTTACCTGTGTACGTTTCTGACACTTCTCAACACCCAACCCAAATATTGTCAAGTTGTTCATCATGAGAACTTTTGATCAGCTTCTGGTACACTTTATCGTCCATTCATCTCATTTTAAATTTCATTATAACCCGTATAATATTGCTTGGACAAACCCGTTTGTCTTTTTACATATAATATTCAGTACAACACACATTTGTATTTAAGGTACAAGTACCCACATTTCAGTAAATACTTTATCCTTAATAAACATCAGCAAAATCGTAACGAAAAATATGTTTCAGTTAGTCACCTAATATATATTTTTTCGTAGTTTTGGTTCTTGTTCCGATTAGTTCTGCAAATGATTAGATTAAAACAAAACATACGTACTCCAGGAGAAAGAGAGACAGTAGGAACTAGAAGGAAAGAGAAAGGAAGAAATGACTCAGTCGTTCAAAAGACGGAACAAGCACAGGGAAATGCATATCCCTTCTTTTTTAAAGTTTTTCATTGATGGAACATAAGCTTTTATCAATTTACTAGTTTCTGGCTATAATTATGTTTATATCGACAATAATCTTTTTTGAACAAAGCGGACATGTGGCAGGCTATGTTCAATCGGACTCTCTGGCTTTGAGATATTTTATTACTTTGCTCAAGGCGAAAGAGAAAGTCAAGCATTATCAAAGTGAACAAGCGTAGGAAATTCAAACTCACTTATGTGTATACGATGTTTTAGGTTTGCATTTGCATTTGGGTTTTTCAATATTTGGCCGTCAAAAAGTCTACAATTTAACCTGGTATTTTTGGTGGCATTGATCACTGCTCATAGCATCTGTAGCATGCTGCTTTTATCATTTCAAATCTTGGAAAGGGATTTGTGCTTGATGTTTTTTTGTTTTTTTTGTGTAAAGCATTCCTGATTATATAAAGTTTCCATTTTTCAAAAGAGATCTTGTTTTTTGTACTTTTATAGTTGCCAGTGCACTTTTTTTAATCATTGTGGGCTCTGAACTTTGCAATTAACAAGACCGTTTCCATCCTTTTGACAAACTTATTTTGGAATTTTCAGTTTGAGTTTTTATGTTAGTTTTCAGACATTATTTTAAAGTATATGCTTGAACTTGTGTTTTGTTTTGTTTTTTAATGTTCTTGTTGATGCTTGGAAAAAAACGTATACACAAGCTAAGCCTGGTTTTATTGTTTAACTTTGTCAGACATCAGTTTACCCCTGTTTTTGAGTGTCAGTTTTGAACATGCGGTTTCTTTACATCTCTCTGTCATAGCAATATGAACTGTGTACTTATGGTTTTTTTGGACTTTAGATTTTTTTTTTTTTTAGTCTTGTTTGGTTATTCGTTAGGAAAGTTCACAGTTTTTTTTCGGAAAATGTTTGCCTGATTTTAAACTCCAAGGCTTCAAAAATTTGAAGCTAGGAAACGGCAGAGCTGTCAATGTCTATATCATGAATTTGCATGCCCGTGTCACTTGTCACTGTCCATGAAAAGCAGTGCTTGTCATTTGCCCAAAACACGATTTAGCTTGTTCTTTTTCTTTTTCTTTTGGTAGGTTATGGTAGGATTATCAAATCAAATGAAACGGAAATACATGTCCATTTCTGGAACTGAATATTTGCAAAAAAAAAAAAAAAAAAAAAAAAAAATTCAAGCAAGTGGGTAGTTTTTTAATATGGTCACGTAAGCAATTATTGGGAGCATTTGTAAATGTATATCCTAGTAGCCATCTAGTTATACTAGAGCCGTGTTTTGTAACGATGAAAAATGAAAGACTCATTTAACTTGGTACAGAATATAGTATTGTCTTCTCGAGTAGTTGATAAAAAAAACTATACCTTATTATTTCTGACACATTTAGCTTTCCTACCTTTCCTTGAAACCTGTTTTTTTTTTTTTTTTTTTTTCATTATGGGTATATCGTATTGTTTCTAGTGTATTATTCGTAATTCCTTTCTTTCTTTTTTTCTTTTTCAAGTTCCATTTGTTACATTATTTTTTTTAGTGCTGCCCAGTCGTATTTTAGAATTAACCGTTAATTTGTTTATTATGGTCTTTAGTACATCTTTACTACCCGGAGATTTACTTAAAATGCAAAATTGGCTTCGGAGCTTTTTTAGTTGGCTAATTGTCAAGATAAGCTCCTTTTTTTTTTTTTGCTTTTTGATTTTTGGTTATAATCATTGTTAGGACCACGGGAGTATAAAGCATTCAATGTACCCTCATTTCAATACTTGAGAATTTCTCAGTTATTTAATACTTTTGCTAACCTAGTTTCCATAGTATGTTTTGGGTGTCAAATTTCAAATTTATTGTGAGTTTAAATGAGTATAATAGTAAGACAAAAAGTACATATATATTTTTCACTAAACAGCAAGCTTGTCACTAGAGTTTACCAGAAATTGGATAGGAGATTGACGGAAGTCATCAATTCTAGTGCCCAAATTTCTAAAGCCAATATTAAGTGTTTTCTTGCTATTGTCATACTGAGGCCAAAGCGTCAAACCAGACCCAACATTAGGATCAAGATGGGTAGCAAATGAAATCCAGTACTTTCTATAAGCGTTATAAGGCCCGGCATTGACGAGCCACTGCCAAATCAAATCATTTGCGTGGAATGTGCCAAAGCCTGGAACAGTATTGTGAAGAGCGTTACTGAAATAGTTCCATCTTGGGACATCATTGGAATTGCTCAAAAGTGCTCGTCTAGGTGCGTTGAACAAAAAGTCAGTGTTGAAAGCAGCAATTCGCTTAAAGTGTGGAGACAAGTTGTTGTTATCTCCAGTACCAAATGGAGCTCCTTGGTTTGGGTCGTCTGGATAGTACTTTAAAATGTCATCAATATCTTTGGAAGATGCCTTTTTGAACATGTCAGCAAAGAATTTACGTACATCGTCTTCAGACTGTGGACCCCCATTGACTGGCGCAAAAACAGTTGCTTCGTCTTCCTGTGTGCCAATGATAAAAGGAACTTTTGCAAAACGGCCTTGTTTGACCAAGTTTGTTTGGTGGTCAGGAATAAAGTCACCATCAGTGTGAGGAGACCAGGCATAGAAAGAGTTGGACATGCCAAGCTGGTTTTGAGCAGTATTTAGCTGGTCAACAGATCTGTTTCTCAAGCACTTGATTGTAGACATTTCATCACTGTTTCCACATCCAGCAGCGCTTGCAAAGTTTTTCATTGCGTCACTAGCAAAGCCTTCATCAACATTGGCCATTGGCATAATAGAACCACTTTGCATAATGGCGCCACGGAACAATGGCTTTCCGTTGTAGGTGTTGTTTCCTCCATAAGCGGCCATGTGTGCAAAAGTGCTCATGGCACCAGCGCTTTCACCAAAAATCGTGACTTTTGAAGGGTCACCTCCAAACGATTCAATGTGATCAGCGACCCATTGGAGGGCCATTCGTTGATCTTTTAAACCGTTGTTGGCCATTCCTTGCTCTTTGACAGTCTTCCCACTGAGAAATCCATAAGGTCCAAGTCGATAATTGTGAGTAACAATAATGACAGGCTGGTTCATGTCGATGCTTGTTTGCACAAATCTGTTTCCATCGTACATGCCGCCGTCACCACTAGAAAATGAGCCTCCATAAATCCAAAACATGACTGGCAAATTGTCGCCTCTGTTTGCTTTTGCAGGCTTGTAAACGTTCAGGTACAAACAGTCTTCACCCATCTCGACGGTTGTCAAGACGTTGGAAATCTGAGGAATAAAGGTTTGAAGAACTCCAGCAAATGGGCCGGCGTATCTCATCAAGGTACCAATAATACTACTCAAACCATTTGCTCTGTTTGCAACACAGGATTTGGAGAATTTGTCGGCACTTAGGCCTTCGTAGCTTCGTCTGTATTTCACTGGTGGCGCAAATCTGAGATCGCCAACTGGAGGTTCAGCAAAAGGTATTCCTTTAAATGAATGAATGTCGTTGTTTTCGCTGGTTCCAGTAATAACCTCGTTACGGTTCAGTGTGACTTGTGGTCCTGCTGCAAGTACTTGACTAGCAGTTAAAACTAAAGTACTGAACCAAATACTCAATTTCATTATTATTTTTCACCTTAATAACGCGATGGAGTACTCAGAAGGTTGTGAAAAGCTGTCATTTTTTGTCCAAGTGTTTGGGTATCCGTAATCATTTATACTGTGCTGGGTGTAGCGGCATTAACTAGGATGATCTTAATTTGAAATAAGATATAACGAAACAAAATATCAATGCAATTGAGCTTGAAAGCTGTTTAGTTTTCTTTTCGGCAAATGGTATTTTTTTTTTTTTTTTTTTCCGTGTATTATGCCATTTTTGGGGGGTATTGTCTGTCTTTTTACAAAATGTCGGCCATGACTTGTAGCGAGTGAAGAGGAAGATGCATACAAGTTTGTTTGTTTTTTAATTATTTGATTATTTGATATGATAGTTGCATTTCTTAGTTGAATCAATAGTCATTATGAAATAACCTTTCAAATAACACCTAAGCAGACCCGCAATGAGATTTTGTGTTATTTTTATGTTGACCGAGTTATTTCTTTGTAATCGTTTCAAATAAAACAGCTGACGAGAGTTGGCAATAGCCGATGTGTTGCATTAATGGAGTGCAAGCATTCAACAAAGCTCAATGATCCCCGTGATGCGTATTTCTGTGTTTCAGTCTGTTCATAAAGAGGAACGTCTGATAACAATTGTCAAAATATTAAATGTTTTTGATTTGAGAAATGGACTTGTCAAAACGTAAAATGATGGCGATAACTTGGCCCAAAATAAATAATAAAAAAAAAAAAAAAAAAAAAAAAAATAACCTTGGAATTTTTTTTTTAAAAAAAAAAAAGTGACTAAAATCAACTTTCTTGATGGAATAATGAGATGTGTGGTTATTGTTGCTTGTTCTTGTGATAACTGAAACATCAACAACTACTCAAGCTAGTAAATTGAGTGAACGATGCCAATTGCTATGATTTTCTTTGGCCTAAACGCCAAAGACAAAGGCCATGAGTGAATCCACAAATAACTAGGCTCGTCTTGAGATGAGGGGAAGTTTCGAAATGGAAAGTCAAATCCGCTTGAATCCAGATATGTACATATAGGAGACGGACATACAACAAGACACTTTTTAGATTTTACCGCAGATTGGAAAATAATTAAAGCATGCAGTCTGTGGTGTTCTTCGAAGTGTTCTTTGCAATGTTCTCCGCAAGCATGTACCTTCTTTTCTCTCTTTGAGTTGTTTTAGTTTTAATGCCTTTGCTTCGGCATCTTCCACACAACAGAAAGGAGATGAAGACACCAGCTCAGATAATGAGCATTACTCAATCTCAATCTCAGCCTTGAACACAAACAAAAAAAACAAAAAAACAATTCCATTTTTGGTTCAAATTGAGTATGCATTTCGTCAATTCATAAATTATACGAAGGGACTGTCAAGAAAACGTGATCTTAGTATTTGCATTTTAAACAACCAGAACGTTTGGTGGTTAGGCTTGAAATACCCAAACATCTTTTAAGAAGGAAGCATTTGTGTGTATAGCCAAAGCAGTGGCCAAACTGTCTGTCGTTAAGGTTTTATGATTATTTGGAATACTAGCCATTGAACTCCCCTTGACTGGGTCACACGACCCTGTATTTAACCTTTTTTGCACCAAACACGGCATTTGGCTTCTTTCTCTGGTTTCCGGCATGTATGTGGTGAATATGTATATATTATATATATTTGTTTTTTTCTGTAGTTACGTCATTGAGGACATTGTGGACGAGGCCCCCCAAGTACCTAACTCCATACACGCTTGAGTATGGCAACTTCTCAGAAATGTCAACAAAACACCATATTTGGCCAATAACGCAAGTATAAAGAAGACTTGTGAATAAAAAAATAAAAAAATATATAACAACACAAGTGCTTTAGGATATATTTCCAGATTCTCCAACTCTTTCCTTCTTTATTTTTTTCCCTCTTCATCTTCTTTTTCTTTCCCCATCTTTCCCATCATATTCATCATTTCGCAAATTCGTTTGCTTTGTACATCATTCTCATTGTATTTGGGTATTACTTCAACCTGCAATTCTCAATCATAGCCATATATACATATTCTCTATTTATTTATTTTTGTTGTTGTTATTTTTTATTATTTTTATTGTTACAATGAGCGATGTTGTTTTAGTAGATTTAGATGAACGAGAAACTTGGGCTTTGCTAACCACGATCTCATACATGCAACAAGCAGGGTACTGTTTGGCCCCAAACTTGATTGAAGACTATGCAAACAATGTTCTTGAAAACACCTCTGCATTACAAACCCAGTCGCCATCAATGCAAGGACTTCGTACAAACATAAATGCTCCAGCAAGCAGCAGTCATATAGCACCCTCTTTGAGCCAACCTTCGCTTTTATCCTCGGCACACATTGTCAAAGACGAGCCGCAAACGCAAAGCATCCAGCCCACCTTTCAGAAACTCCAACGAAAGGTTAATCCCTCGTTCATTGCAAACCTACTACTCAACCATCCAGAAAACATCCCTATTCCTTCAAACCGCACACTCCCAATATCGCCTGTACCGAATGCGATAAACAACAAGATACCGAATACTCCTAGTAGGCCTATTAGGCCTACCTTACCTACGCTACCCAGCATGCCCAGCACTCTCGCTGAGACTGTTCCTGCAACACAACTATGTACCAGCAAGCCATTCAAAAAACCAACTTCTGCTCCAGCATCCATTCCTTCAACCAGATGCAGCACGCCTGTAATTCCAACTTTGAACGCAGAGCTCAGTAACGAGTTTAGTAATGCAGAATTCAGCAGCCAAAACAACAACATAATACCGAGCCTAATAAAGAACCCAACATAGAAACGGCAATTTCGGCACCCACAAACGTTGACGTAGTAGTTCCGCCAGCATTATCTTCTGTCTCAGTATCAACACCCTTTTCTCCAATTGATGCTAGCCACTAACCTTCCAAGTATCCAAGCATTACTCCTTTCTTTTCTTGATCAGTTTAATTATTCAAATAGTAGAAGGGTGTTCTTTTTTTTTTTTTTTTTTTACTGTTTGAGTATAATAGTCCCAGTTATATGTATATTGCTTTCCCATACATTTCTTCTCTCCTTCTCCTTCTGCTTCTCTTTCCTGATATTGTAATTAATGCTAATCTTGCGCTAATGATTAATGCTATTATGATTATAATTATTTACTGTTTTTTTTTTTTTTTTTTTGGCTTGATCCAAAAATACAAATAAAAGAAGCCTAGCGTGTGTCTTGGTTCGTTTATGGTTTATTCATTCACGTCTACAAATAATAAAATCAGTTTATTTGTTGCTGTTGTTTTTTTATTTTTTTTTATTTTCTTTTTAGCTTGTAGCCCCAATATGTATATATATATTCATCACAAAACAAGCCTTGCTCAAATACCCCAGTAAACAAATATACCCCAGTAAATGTAAACTCTAGTCGACTCTTGTAAATAAATAGCCGTTTATCCTTCAACTTGTGTTTAACCAGTTAAGCATTTCACAAAGCCATTACTACTACTACAAGCCATTGTTCCTTCTATTCGTTTCTTTCTTTCTGCTTTTTGATTTTCTGTTTCATCTTTTATTCGTTTTTTGATTAGATTTTTAGGAAATAACAATTCACACACACAAAAAAAAAAAAAAAAAAAAAAAAAAAAAAAAAAAAAAAAAAAAAAGGTTGCTATACTGTGTGTGGTATTTTTTAACAAAAAGTTTATCAACAAAAAAAAAAAAAATTAAAAAATAAAAAATAAAAAAAAATAAAGAATAGAATAGAATAAGGCACATTGTTGGGGATGACAATGTGCATACCAACACCCACGCTCACTCTTCTCTTTACACTTTCTTGTGGTTTTTTGTTCTTTCTTGTCCATTTCCTTTCTCCAATACCTTAACCATATGTGTGTGTGTTTATTTGTTTGCTCACATTGCTGATGATCAACATGTTATAGCTTTGTTTCTTTCTCATTCACTATATGTATATATGTATATATCTATCTATATATATATACAGTTTGAGCACTTGCCTTTTTTTTTTTTTTTTTTGTTTGTCAAGCACACATCTTGTTCTTTCGTGCTCGTGAAACATGAAAAGTAAAAGTGTACAAGCGTGATGAATCTGAAATGTGAAATCTGCGTGTAATGCATGCTAAGATCTGTGCTGATACAAACATTCAAATACACAATTCACACTCGCACCTCTTACAGTACACCTACACCCCTTACAGCTACAGTCACACATTTAGGTTTACACCACTTGAATCAACGTTTAGTGTGTATGTGAGCGGCGTGGGGGTTGTTACATACTCTCTCTCTTTTGCTATCTGTAACTTTGTATCTATGTAAATATATATATATATATATATATATCTGTTGTACACACTACATCATGAACAATTGTACGCCAAACATTTATATCGCCCAGTAGTAGTGCAATGTTGAAATTGAGCATGCAAACTTAGTTCAATCATAGAAATTCAAACCTTTTTTTACTGCAAGCTTTTTCAAAAGAAAAAGATACGGTAGCAATGGATATAAGAATAATTATGACCACTCAACATCGGCTCAAAGTACAGATAAATACAACTGAACTGGCAAAAAAGTAAACACATCATTGTCAACTTAATATCCGCTAACCTTCTTCTATTTGTAATACTCAGCAACTACGTTATCAAGAGGTACCTTTTTATCTTGATAAAGAAAAAATTATAAAAAAAATCAAAATTTTCATACAAATAAATAGTATTTAAAGTACATAAAAAAATGTATAATTAAAACATAGGATAAAATGGTACTTCAGGATATGATGATAATTTACATACCACCACGGAGACGGAGAACCAAATGGAGGGTGGACTCCTTTTGAATGTTATAATCAGAAAGAGTGCGACCGTCCTCAAGCTGCTTACCAGCAAAGATGAGACGCTGTTGGTCTGGTGGAATGCCTTCCTTGTCCTGAATCTTGGATTTAACGTTATCAATAGTGTCAGAAGATTCAACTTCAAGAGTGATAGTCTTACCAGTCAAGGTTTTAACAAAGATCTGCATACCACCACGGAGACGGAGAACAAGATGAAGAGTAGACTCCTTTTGAATATTATAATCAGAAAGGGTTCTGCCATCTTCTAATTGCTTACCAGCGAAAATGAGACGTTGTTGATCTGGTGGGATACCCTCCTTGTCCTGAATCTTGGATTTAACGTTATCAATAGTGTCAGAAGATTCAACTTCAAGAGTGATAGTCTTACCAGTCAAAGTCTTGACGAAAATTTGCATACCACCACGAAGGCGGAGAACCAAGTGAAGGGTGGATTCTTTTTGGATGTTGTAGTCAGAGAGGGTTCTACCATCTTCAAGCTGCTTACCAGCAAAGATAAGACGTTGTTGGTCTGGTGGGATACCCTCCTTGTCCTGGATCTTGGACTTGACGTTATCGATAG
>JAKTYL010000200.1:0-26904 GCA_030578715.1 Magnusiomyces tetraspermus
TCCTTTTTCTCCCGCAAAATGTCCAAACACTTTTGAAGTCGCTCCCAGAAATCACGGTTCAAAGGCTTGTCAATAGCTTTGAGAGCCTCCTTATTGGGTGCGTCGATAGAAACATACAACTGGGTAACTCTTTTCAATCTTGCAAGCTCATCTGGATGCTGAGCATTGCAAACCAAGAAACTTGAAATTCCGTCATTGTGTAAAAGTTCAACAAACTCGTTGATGTGTGGGTAAAAGATAGGCTCGCCAACCAAAGATAAGGCACAGTGACGAACCTTGAATGCTTCGGAAAATCGCGATGCGACAACGCCAGGAACACCTCTCATTTGTTTGATCTTTTTGTAGTGTCCTTCTAAAGCTCCTTGGAAAATAGCCTCAGGAGGATCAACCTGCCAACGCCAGGTAGTACCGACTGGGTTAGTACCGTGTCTCCAGCAAAAGACACACTTGTTAGAACATGATAATGAAGGAGTGGTTTCCATACACAAGTGACTTCTAATGCCGTAGAAAGAGTATTTGTAACATGAGCCTCGGCCTCTCAAAGCAGATTTAGTCCATCGACAGATTTTGACACCAGAGTGTGAGCCAACAACAGTATAACCCTGCTTGGATAAGGCTTTGTATGTGGGTGAGTCCTTTGAAACCATTTCCTTAATAGCCAAAGTTCCCTGTTTAGCGCTCTTGGTGGTTGCCTTCTTAGAGTCTATCGATTTTCCAATGTCTTCAACATCCATCAAGCTGCTGGTTTTTGATTCATCTTCAGCTTCAGATTCGTCGTCAGAGTCAGCAATATCAACAGGTTCGGATAATGGAGCAGCTTCAGCAAAAACGCTCAAAAGGTCAGAAGTCCAAGACTTGACTTCGTCTTCGAGATCAGTCTTGACACATCCAGTGCCAACAGGGAACAATCTTCTACCACCCAATTTTCCCATCCACTTGTCTACTTGGAAAGCTTGGTAGCAGTATTTATCAACCTCAGGCCAGCTTTCCTTGTCACCAATTCCAAACACTGAAAAACCGGCAATTTTCTCAAGTGGTCGAGAGTCAACTCTGAAGTCGTTGTATGTGTCTTTCAAAGATTCAATGAAATAGTCCAATGGAGATTCAGTTTCATATGATGGAACAATGATGATATAAATGGGAGGACGGGCAGGGTTTTCGACTTTTGGAGATGTAAAGTAAACGTCAAGATCGTCAACGTAATCAAGGTTCAACAATGTGACGGGTCCTTTACATGATTGAGACAAGGTTTCGTTGACGGACTTGGAAATTCTCTCAGATGTACCAGTTAATGTAGAGTAAAAAACAAAGACGGGGTTCTCCAAGCTGACAATTGGCGACAAGCTTTCTAATTCACGTAGTTTCTTTTTAGCAGCAAGAGAACTTTTTGCTGAAAACACCTTTCTTTCCTTCTTGATATTTGCTGATTTTTCTGATTTTTCTGGGGTAGTTCTGGTAGTCTGAGGTGTAGTGAAGTCGATAGCCAGGATCTTTTTTGAGTCTGAAGAGTCTAAAGATTTTGAAGGTTTCGAAGCAGGTATCGAGCTTGATTCGGGTTTTTCTACTAACTTTGGCTCATCTTTATTTGTAGCCTTTTGCTTGTTAATGTAATGAATCAATAAAACAGCAACAACAGCGGCCATGATCCAAGGCCGGACTGCGTGCCATAACTCCAACATTGTCAAACTCATACTGAAATCTGTGGGTATCAAATAGTTTTTGGTATAGTAAATTTTAGTGGAGAAAATGATAACAATCTGAAAATTTTTAAGTTGTATGTAAAATGACACTTAGTCTCAAGGTGTGAAATCACATGATATCAGAAAATGTTCCATTTGCTCGAAAGTTGATTGAGTATATGTGATTTGAATAGCTCAGGAATTAGTGAATCTTGAATAAATTGAAAAGAGTTTTTATTCTTGATTCTAACAAAAAATAATTATCTACACTCGAAATGCCTATCGTTGGTTGTTGTCAGTGTATAGTAGGTAGTTGCAATATATATTACAAAATGTTGTAACTTGATTTAAGATGGCTTCGAGAAATGTAACACACACGACAGTTGTTGATCCAACCTCAAAACAAGTCTGAAATAAACAAACTGATATTTCCAAATACAACGTTTCATTGCTATGGTTTCACGTTGATTTGCTTACTTGCTTATATTCATTATTTACATTGAAAACTACGAAACTCAACAAGTAAAACCTCAATAGCCTTGACGTCCTTTTGAACCAAAAATAAAGTGAAACGAACAAAGAACCGAAAATCCGAGCAACGAATGAGTGTTCAGTAGGTTACTATATTGGCATTCAAACTTGCCATAATCAACACCCCTTTTCATCCTTCAGCTAAATTAAAGCCAAACAATCCTACCAACAAATTAAACAAAAAAAAACAATCAAAAACCAAACAGAATTGTCATAAAAAAATGTATAAATCTCATTATTTAACTATATATAACTTAGTACATGCATTATCATTAAAATAATTTAGTTTCTTATCTTTTACATGGCATATTTTCTGGTCCACTCAGCGGCGTTGGCTTCGTATCTCTGTCTATCGTCTTTGTAAAGATGAGCAATGTCAGGAACAAGTGGATCATCAGGATTAGGGTCGGTCAATAATGAACAGATGGAAAGAAGTACCTTGGAGATGGTCAAAGCGGGAGACCATTGATCCTTTAAGATGTCCAAACAGATGGAACCGTTGGCATTGATATTGGGGTGGTAGATTTTGGTAGTAAATGAAACTTTAGGAGGCTTGAAGGGATAATCTGTAGGGAAGCTGATTGTAAGGAAAAAAACGCCACCTGCGTATGGGCTATCACCGGGACCCATGATTGTAGCCTGCCAGTTGAACATATTGTCGCCAGTAGGACCTGCTGAGCAAGAAGATGGTGGGTCGTTACCCAAGTCCAAGAGTTCTTTGTTGATACGTTTTAAAGCCATGGCGATAGAGTAGGTCTAGTTTTTGATAGATCGCTAGTTAAAACTAACTTCCTAATTTGCTGATAAAGAGATGAGGTTGAGTAGTTTAGAAACAAACTGTGAAAGGGGAGGAAAGAAAAAAGGTGAAAATAAAACCCAATAAGAAAAACACCGACTTTTATAGTGGGTAACATTCGAATGATGTGTTATCATTATGTAACCAGTGATACATACAAAATAGAAAATGCTAGAAGGGGCGATTTGGAGTGTAGTGATGTACTCTTGTATGTTCAACGGATTAATGATGAGACATTTCTTGCTGATAAATACAAATGAATATTAATACTAATTATTTACAAATTGTTTTATAATTTTGTGACAAATATTAAAATATGTTAAAACACATTAAAACATCTACTGGTATAAGTACTGCTTCTGGCCAATAGTGTTGTACTTGACCTTACGGTTATGCTTTTGATCATCTCTAGAAGCACCATAACGGTATCCGATTTCTCCAACCTTGGCAGGAATGAACTTGAACAAACTCTTTTCGTTTTCTAATTGTTTGCCAATAAAGTACTTTTCATCAGAAACAGCTCTTCCTTGTTGGTGATGGTCATCAGTCGACTTGAGCTTTTCAAGCATTGTAGAGGCTGATTCGATACCAAGAGTCTTTGCAGCATCAAGAGGTCCAAATGGCTCACTTTCAGCAATAGTAATGAAACGCTGAGATCTAGTTTCTTCCAAAACTGGAATTTCAGAAAGATCATCAGTAGATTTGTTGTTGTTGTCGGATCGGCTGTATCTGACTTGGGGAAGCATGCCTTCTAAAGTTTTAGCCATACGCTTCAAATCATTGGTGATTTTTTTCTAAAAGACTGTTAGGTCGGGTTGAAAGATGGAAAATAAAAACAATCAATTACATACCTCATCACTCCATTTCTTTCTAATGGTTTCCAATTCAACAATGGCTTCAACACGAGGAACTGAAAGACCGTACTTATAAGAAACATCTTGTGCTGATCGGTTGTTTTCGTTGATATCTCTCATAATGTCATCCTTCATTTGCTGAGAAACTACCATATTGGTTTTGGTGTTTGGGTTTCCAGCAAAAGGTGTGAATGGAGTAACACCAGACTTAAATGACTGGCCCGATGACCCATTTTCAAAAACTTTATTCCAGTGAATCTTTCTTCCTTCTAAACTGCTTGAGAGAATGGGGTATTGTGAAATATAGTTTGGTCGGTGGTTTGAGGGTGGGAAAAAGAATGGATTGGATTTGTGGAAACCCTTGTAATTTCGAGGACCCAAAAATCTAGCCAAACTTGATCTCATGCTGGTGGTTTGGTTTTTGGATGCTTTTCCGGAAGCATGTCGAATCTGCGATGATGTTCTGATGAGAACATCAGCGTTTTTGTGCGTAAACATTGTCGAAAAGTGGGTTTAAAGTGTACCAGTTGTTCAAGCCCTGGTATCGATTGTAGTGAAAAATTTGTATTATATTGGGATGTGAACTTTTACTACAGGTAATTGGCCCAAGGTGAAAAAAAGTGCACGCGTATATTTGAGACCACGCACATGTATTTCACGTGAAGGCGAATAAAAACTTTATTTTGATAACATTTACATATGAGATTTCAGGGATTATAAATTGCTTTAATACATTAATCAAACATTTTTATTAAATAAAAAAACTAGTATTTTACGTATGGTGGTTTGTCGTCATAATATTCGTTAGGCAAATGGGCTGTTTTTTCAGCGTGTGCCATTATAGATGATTTCAAAGTGGCATTGTAAATCTTTTCGGCATCTTTAAAGGGAATCCTTCTAAGTACTGGTAATCCAGTCTCTGGGTTTAGTTCAGCCTGCTGCTGTTGCTGATACTTATGTTGCTGTCTTTCGACTAATAATGCACCAGGCGATAACTTTGTGAAAGGGGTAATATTTGCTTCTTCAAGTGTGGAATCAATTATAAGTGCATCTTCTTGTTCTTCAAGCTGTTCATCTATTTCACCAACATACACAACATTTTCACCTCTGACAATAAAAACTCCTCGGTTTGTTTCACCAAATGTTTGCTGGTTGATGTATATACGTTCAATGGTATCTTGGATAACGAGGTTTGCTAGAATCTATGTTAGTTGAGTGAAATCAAAGTTGAAAAAAAGAGTTCCGCACACATACCAAATTGATCAAATGATCTCAAAACACCAAACAGCTTTCTTCCATCATGAAGCACAATTACTACACGTCTGTCAATAGCTGGCAACAAAGCAGCAACTGTAGTGAAGATCTGGGAAGGGAGAATATTTGAGTTAGCTGGGTCGTTTGTAACATCCATATTTTTATTTCTTAAATATATAATGTGACAAGTAAATAGATGATAAAGAAACTTGAGTCTTGATAAAAAGTGGTTGAAACTTGTACATGTTGGACAAACACATGATGTGATATAATGAGATCACGTGTGTATGCTCAACCCCATGTTAACATGCTATGATGAATATGATGAAATTTCAATTTCTGAATTAAATTACGATACAAAAACTAGTTGACAGAAACAAACCCACTGCGTTGATAAAATGTTTCCCAGATCTCGATAGCCTCTTTTTGTGCCTCTACTGCATTCTCCAAAAACAATTCTACTGCGTTTCGGAAATCATTGGCTTTTAATATCTCAAACCGTCTAAACTCACTAATAATCAGTTTGCAGATGTCATCAAAAGCTACTCGAAGGTTAACAACCTTCTTTTCTTGATCACTAACATCTTGTTTGAGTGCAGAAATCTTGTCTTGCATAGTCTTTCCTTGCTTCATGACCTTTTCCAAATGGCTTCTCTTCTTTACTAAATCCTGTTCAGCAACTTGTAATGTAAAGTACGATTTCTGTCGCTGGGAAAAGACATTTCGGATTGAAGTAATCAAGCGAATGTACTCTTCTAGTGTTGTTCCAATAGACAAGATATCTTGCATGCATTGACGGTAGTAAAGATCGCGTACTCGAAGTTCTACAGCAGAAAATTGTTCAATGAGTTCTCCAAATGATTTGGATAATTCGACTTGTGACAATGAGCTCAAGATATTGGCAAATTCAGCTGTAGCATCACTGAGCTCTTTTCGCTGAGAAACAACTGCGTCAAGTGACTTTTCCAAATACTTGAGTTGAGATTCCAATGTATCCACGTATGTTTTCTTTTCCAAAAACCATTCATCAGTTTCAACAAACTTTCCAGAAAACGAAAAGGCACCACCTAGAGATCCCATAAATCCTTTAGACTCAGACCCAGAATAACCTGAGGCTTGTGTTTGGTATTGTTTTGACTTGATATCTGTAGAAAACGTCTCTGACTCTAGAAAGATGCGGAAATCTGGGTCATTTTGAAGTACAGGATGTGTAGAGCACTTGTTTAACATATTTTCCAACGCTGAACGTCGAGATTCAACAAAGTCTTCGTCAAATCTTCCAACGGCCTGCTTCTCTGGAGGAGGGGGAATGATCACACCTGGATTATTGTTTTCCAAGGCATGGTATAGCCATCGAAAGTCTCTATAACGACGGGTGACATTTGTTTCAACGTTGGCAAAGTTTGGCGAGTTTGTCTTGGTATGAACAGTGTAGACTGTATGTGCTGATGTGATATCTCCAACTTTGATAGGATCGCCAACAGTAATATCAAAGGTATTTAATTGTGGGTCAGTTGAAGAGACAGATGATTTAGATGCGTGACCTTTACCTGGAAAGCTCAAATTGCTGTCGTCTTCCACAGAAAGTTCGCCGACACCCTTAACCAAACCCGAGTCATCTGCAGAGCTTTGAGCACTTAATGGCTTTTTACTTCCGGCTTGATTCTTGTCCTCACCAAACAATGCAAGTCGTTCATTGTTAGCATTGAAGTGATTGATTCCAGAAACAACGTTCTTGTCAATGTAAGAACGAGCAAGAGGTTCACTTGCAGGTTCAGGTTCGTTTGAGCCATAACCTAACGGTCCAAGAGGATCTGACGAGGAAACAGACTCAACAGGAACTTTATAAACTGCTTTTTTGTTGAAACGAGATGAACGAAGTGTTGTAGTTCTATTATGCTTGTTTTTTGATGCTGTTATAGATGGCTGAGGAGTTTCTGTTGTAGATGAAGACAAAAAGGAGTGCTGAGACGCATCTTCTGAATCTTCATTATGAGCTTTCACGTTATCGTCCTTGTGTTCATCTTTAGACTCTTCCTGCTCTAATGGTGAGTGAATAGATGAGGATGACAACGCATCGTCCCAATGGGATTTATGCAAGTCCAATTCGTCGTCAATCATATCAAAACTTGGAATTCAATGGGTCAATTTGAACAATCTAAAATATTAAAGTTGTATAATAACAACAACTAGTTGGAATAGCTAGTTTGTGTCAACTGAAGGTGGCGGGGACTAAAATGAGTATGTGTAGAAGTGAAGAAGAAAAGGGATATTTCCATGTTGCTTACTTACATACACACGGTTATATATATATGAAAGTTGAACACTATCATTTTCTAATCATATATATAAAAAAAAAAAAAATAGAAATAAAAATCATTTCCTTCTTACAAACCAACTAGACAAAAAATGGACGATAGCGAGCTTCCACCTGAACTTTTTGACAATTCTCAATTCGACCTTCACCCAAAAGTTGATATTGGGACTGAAACTCCAGATGAAAAAGTACCTGTTACTATTATCACAGGCTATCTGGGCAGTGGAAAATCGTAAGTGGGTTTAAAGCTTTTGAAAATTTATAGTTCTAACAAGCAACAGAACGCTTTTGAATTATTTGACGACTCAAAAAGAGAAGAAGATTGCGATTATTTTAAATGGTAAGACTGTTTGAGTTTTGCATGCTATTATTAGTATTAATTTTACTTACTAACAATTATATTTAGAATTTGGTGACTGTATGTACACATTTTGAGATTATCTATACATTTCTAACAGTTTTTTTTTTTTTTTTTTTTTTATTTCAGCCATCGATATTGAAAAGTCATTGATTGTCAAAGATGGAGAACATGAATTCGAGGAATGGCTAGAATTGAACAATGGTTGTCTCTGTTGTACTGTTAAAGACAACGGTGTTGATGCAATTGAAAAGCTGATGAAGCGCAAAGGAAAGTTCGATTGGATTCTTTTGGAAACCAGTGGAATTGCTGATCCAGGTCCTATTGCAAAAATCTTTTGGATGGATGAAGGATTAGGTTCTGATTTATACCTTGACGGAATTGTCACTGTTCTTGATGCTTCAAATATTATCAAATCTTTAAATGATACCTCGAATAACGACTTAGTTTACTATGGAGCAAACAAAGATGAACCGATTTCTACAGCAAGTATTCAAGTAGCATTGGCTGATGTTTTGATCTTGAACAAAGTTGATAAAGTTTCGCCTGAAGAATTAGAGACTGTTCGCAAGAAAGTGACCGAGATCAATTCAGTTGCCACTATGATTGAGACAAGCTACTCCAAAATCTCAATGGATTCAATTTTTGATGTTAGGGCATATGAATCTGATTTTAACTTTGGCGAGAAGCAGTTTAATTCACAAGGCTGGCATAATGGGGTAAGTGTTTTGGTCTGTTTGTGAAATTTATTTGACGTTCAAGATTATTAACATTATTATTATTATTTTTTTTTTTTTTTTTTTTTTTTTTTTTTTGATAGCAAATCTCAACTATCTCTGTTTCCTTTTCGTCATTACCATCAAACAAAATATCTAATTTTGAAACTTGGATTCAAAACACTCTTTGGAACAACGAAATCAACGGCAAGTCTGTAGAAATCCATCGTTCCAAGGGCCGCATTATAACTCATGACCCAGAAGACGTTTATATTCTACAGGGTGTACGAGAAACTTATGAGCTTTTGAAAATAGATTCACAAGCAGGCAAAGAAGAATGGGAAGGATTGAAGTTTCCTTCCAAAATTGTTTTGATTGGCAAGAATCTCGACAAAAACGAGTTGATCCAAGAGATCAAAAAAGTAATGAGTTTAGAAGATTCAGATTTCGAGATTGAACATAAACATAACCATTAGATAAATATCAATACATAAAAATACAATTAAACAGTTTATTGGCCACCCATAACAATATCGTCGCTAGCCTTAACTCGTTTCTTCTTTTGAATAGACTCCTTTTCTTCTTCGAAATTCCATTCCTTTGCAGTGAGGCAGTACTTCTCTGGGGGTAATCTAAGACCCCATTGTTCCTGAACAACGGGCAAAGGTCGACGATTCTTCTCTTGCGCAAGCTCCAGAAGCATTTCTTTGGGAGGTGCTGGCTTGAATTGATAGTTGAGTCGCGCAGCAATCGCCAGTCTAACATCTTCTGTTGTGAGTGGCTTTTGAGTACTGCCTAGTCCTGCTGAGGTCATTGACGAATTGGCATGGTCATTGTAAACTAATGCATCTTGAAGAACGCCATGAGTGAATCGATATGCGAAATCCATCAGCTGTAGCGGTACGCGATCTTCATAAGATGTAACACCCATAGACGCCAAAATCAAATGTAGTAATCGAACATCGCGAGGAACTACATGGGGTAAATCTTCCTGTGCTGCCTTTAAAGGATCAACGTCTTTGGTATTGTCTTCAACTCTTGTACGCGTGCCATTTCTGTTTTCGTTTTCCAATGAAGTACCTTTGTCGGCAGAGGTACCATCCAAGTTGGTTTCAGAAGTCATGATGGATCAAATTATTGAAGGTGCTTTGTTTAGTTTTAGATGCAAAAAAATAGTTGGAAATTTGGTAGTCAACCAAGAGTGTTTGGCGAAGTGGGTAAGGGTATGTATTCGAAACGTATCACTCCCAAACCCCAAAAGTTTACTTCTTTCTTTACCAACTCTTCAGAACCTCGACACAATATCTAAATATGAAATCACCTATTGCTATTCTTTTTCAATTCCTTTTGGGATTTTCTCTTTTGACCGGTATTATTGCTGCTCAAACTCCTAAGATCACCAACAAGGTATTTTTCGACATTGAGCAGGATGGCACTCCTCTTGGACGCATTACTTTTGGATTATATGGCGATGTTGTTCCCAAGACTGCTGAAAACTTCCGCGCTTTGTGTACTGGTGAAAAGGGCTACGGTTATGAGGGTTCTATTTTCCACCGTGTCATTAAGCAATTCATGATTCAGGGTGGCGACTTTACCAGAGGTGATGGTACTGGTGGCAAGTCAATTTACGGTCCTAGATTCGCTGATGAGGGCTTCACTCTCAAGCACTCTTCTCCTTTCAAGCTTTCTATGGCCAATGCTGGTCCTGACAGCAATGGCTCTCAGTTTTTCATCACCACCGTTGCTACTCCTTGGCTCGATGGCAAGCACGTTGTTTTTGGTGAAGTTCTTGATGGCTTTGACATTGTCAAGAAGATTGAAGGCACCCGTACCGCCTGGGGTGACAAGCCTGTCAAGGCTGTTAAAGTCACCAAGTCTGGTGAACTAGGTTCTTCCGACTCTAAGAACCCCGACCTTTAAACATTTTATAAGTGCTTTAAAATAGTTATTAAGAGTTATTAACTTATTAAATTTAGTAAATACATAAATATACAATTAATCATAAAAATCGTCATCACTATCTCCAGCATTGAATTTGGAACCTTGCTTGATGCTACTGAAATTTAGGCTTCTTTTATGTTGAAAGTCCTCGTCATCTTGGTTTCTGAGTAATCTTCGATCATTGTCTTTAACAGCACCAATCTTCACCAACATATCTTCGATATCTTCCAGATTCGTAGTCTTTCCACCCAATTCCCTAAGTGTAACGTATTGCTTTTTGACGTTTGTGTTGTAGTAAACCAGGATTGTTGGACAATTTTCAGGCTTGTAGTGTTCATTGATCTGACGAGCATCAATCTCAACAAACTTGATATCGCGAAACTTTTCAGCAGTGCGACGGAAAAGACCAGTCAAGAGTTTGGATTCTGGAATTCCTGGATATGAAATTTCTAGAAACACAAATGTGTCGTTTCCAGAAGCATTTGTGACTTCATCGGTATATTGAGGCTTAGAAATAGTCACAAGTTCACCATACTTTTCCTTTGAGGCTTGTTCATGGATTTCTTGCATTCTTTTTTGTCGGTACATTTCCAAAAACTCTTCGTCTTCTTCATCTTCCAGATCATCCAATTCGTCAATGGTTTTGTTTTCAAGACGATTATCGTGAGCTTTTTGTAAAGATTCCTGAAGAGCTTCCTCAATTTGCTGACCAGGCGAAGGCGGACGCTCTGGGATTACTCCATGAGCGCGAAGAATGTCGTTCCATTCAGTATCTTCAGTGGGATCAACTTCAACGTTCATTTTTGACTTTTTGTGCAAATAAAAATTAAGAAATCAAGTTGAGTTGGCCAAAAACTATTAAATAAAAGAATCACGTGACATGGTTCAAGAACCTTCTATCATGTGATTGATAAAAATTAAGTACGATTTTTTTTTTTTGAAAAAAAATATTTTTAATCTGGGTTTTGTATATTCCTTGATTTCTTGATACGTTTAACATTGTAATATTAAAAAATATTTAACAAAAATGGTTGTGCTTGCTACTAAACGAATTAAACAAAAGCGATACACTCGGTACGTTATATGCTTCAATTTTTTTTCATTTCATCAACTTTTTACTAACAAACTTTTAGTGAAACTGATCAAATCTTGTATGATGATATGAAGTCGAAAGAGTCGATACACAAGCTTAAAAATCAACCTTTAGATGAAACCAAGCCAGGTTTGGGACAGTACTACTGCATTTCTTGCGCAAGATATTTTGAATCTGTTTCCGCTAAGAATACCCATATGAAAGGCCGTTTACACAAGCGAAGAGTTAAGGAATTGAAGGAAGGTCCATACACACAAGAAGAAGCCAACTTTGCTGCAGGCCACAATGTTCAAAAGTTTTTAAAAATGAAGGAAGACAGAACTATGCATGTGAAATCTGAATCTGTTGCAACTGAGCTTGATTCCAAACCCGAACCTCAAGCTGACGCTGAAACACAAGAAGAACAAAAGTCAGAAACTGTTGAAGCATCAGAGACTGCTATGGAGGTTGAAGAGTAAAAAGAATACTTTGAGTCTGTTTCTATTTATTCACATCTACCACATGTGTTTTACAATACTCTTCAAACTTTTATGATGTGTCTTTTTTGCATGAATTAACGCTTTTTCTTTTTTTCCTATCAACGCAATGACAATTGGTTTAATTCAATTTGAACTCTAAAATCTATATAGCAATGATTTTGTTTAAGTACTTTTCTTAATTTAAAACATTTTTTTTATTTCAGCTGTATACGTTTTTATTAATGAGATAACCATCTTGAGTGAATATATAAGAAAGATAACACTACTAAATTGTAGAACCATTCAGTATATATTAGAACGATAGTAGCTCTTGACTCAAAGTAAGGTCACCGATGCAAGTATCTTGTATCTGATATTTCTAATAGCCAGCTATCTCACTTTATTTGAGAGACAGATTTTGAAAACTTATCAATATATTGTTGATTTTGTTTGGGCAAATATCAGTTGAAGCCGTTGATTGTAACTACTGGTTTTGCTGGATGTGCGGCTTTAGACTAGATCGTAATTATAGATTGACGTTTGACCATCTTCGAACTTGTCAACAAGACATGAAGCTTTCAGGGGTATTCATTGAACACACCAAAAGCAGTTATTGAAGATCGAATGAGTAACGACAAAAAAAAAAAAAAAAATAGAGAAATGTTGAAAATCATTTAGCACACAGACGAGAAATCGTGAAAATCAGCCAGAGTCAGAAACAACCGTTAGACCGCCATTTAATGTAGGTGAACTTTTGACCAAGCCTTTTAAAGCCAGCTCCTTCAAGACTTTGGCAAACTCCATTGTCTTTAAATCTCCTTCGTACTTCCAAGGTGTACTGATATTCTTCAAAGTCGTTCGTAGTCTTTCTGGGCCTTCTACAATTTTAGGCAAAAAGTGTGCACCAATCAACGATTGTGTATATAAGTTTTCAGCTGAAAAAATGAAATCGATGTTGGAAAATGAGGTCGAGTTAAGAGAGAAAAAATAAACGCCGACTTGTTTTGAGTTGATTTCTTGCGGGTTGAGCTTATCAAACAAACTATCTGAATAAGTTTCCCAATGCGCACCAGTCCAGAACTCATCTAAAGACTGTTCCTTAGTTCCAGCAAACATTTTCCAAAGGCAAGCCTGCAATATGACTGGCTTCAAGACCAAAAAGCTGACTTTGGCATTTTGACAACTCTTTTTTATGTTTGAAAGTATATGCTTGTCTGCTGATTGGTAGGAGCTAACGACAAAAAAGTCGCATACATTCATTAGTGAGTACGAGTTATTCATTGCTAGTGAGTGTATGCTAGTCTGAGGAAATGGAACGTATTTGCCGGTATACAATTGATTTGGAGAATACGACAATTGATTTTGTACATATCGTCCCATGTTTTTGAATACTGTGTTGTTTTTTCTCTTGGTTCGAATCTGTTGATCAGTTCCATTGAAGATTTTTGACGCAAGTGCTCGTTTGGATTTAGTTAGGTGAAAATTCATTGGGTCGTTTCCGTAAAACCCAACTTCGTGAGTGAACCTTTGTGCTTTTCGACCATCGAAGGGATTGAGTTTTTTAGAAACAGTTTTAGCTAAAAACTGTTTGGCTGTTGGGTTTGTCATTTTCGAAGTAGACTTTTTGTAAACTAAGTTCGTTGAGTTTTTGATGATTGGAAATAAATATGAAAATTTAAAAATATCAATTATGTAATTCGTTTATAAGCGTAGTGTGCACATGACCGGCCACTAACATTACTAACCACCAAGCATCCATCTCGAGTTTACAAACACCCAAAACCACCACATCTTATCACAGTATTATTTCTTAACTGAGTTAAATTCTCTACACGCTATTATATTCCATAATTATACCCATATTAAACAAGTCTTTTTCAAATAAATATGTCTCCAGTATCTACTTCTCTTCAACCGGGGAGTGTAGTTTTGAATGGCATTTTTAACGGACTTCGTTCCAAGTATGTATTGTTTTTGTGTGTGTTTTAGATTTTCAATCAATTAACATTATCATTAGATCTCCCGAAGAAAGAGACAAAGCCGGTGATGACCTTCAGCAATACTTCTTAAACATAGGTCCTCAGGATCAAGACGATGGCACGCCACAACCCAACAATGAAATCAACAAACGAATTTTCGAATACTTACGCAGCACTGATGTCTATTCACGTCTTGGTGGTATCATGGCCATTGATAAACTTCTTGATGTCTACCAATCTGATGAAATGTCAACCAAAGTTACGCGATTCGCCAATTATCTGCGCTCCGTCATTCCAACTAATGACACAGAAGTCTTAAGAGCAGCAGTCAGCACAATGGGAAAATTGACGGCATACGATGGATTAGCTGCGGAAATCGTCGAGTTTGAAGTTTCAAGAGCAATAGAGTGGCTACAATCAGACCGGCAAGAATCCCGTCGTCACTCTGCTGTTTTGATGATTGCCGCTTTGGCAAAGAGCAACAAGACATTGCTGTACTCTTATGTCAATCAGATTACAGATAACATTTGGGTAGGATTAAGAGATCCTAAAGTTGGCATTCGAATTGACGCCGCCGAGGCTCTTCACACTTGTCTTGAAATCATGGCTGGAAGAGACTCTTCCATACAATTAATCTGCTACGACAAAATTTACAAAGAAGCACAGGCAGGCTTTCGCACTGGCACAAATGATGATATACATGGCTCACTTCTTGCGTTCCGTGAGCTATTACGTACAGCAGGAATGTTTATGAAGTCCCATTACAACGAAGTTTGCGACACGGTCCTTCGCTACAAGGAACACAAGGATTTGCTTGTTCGCCGTACAGTTCTTTCTATTCTCCCAGACCTCGCCAAATACAGTCCTATGGAATTCACCAAAAACTACTTGACAGACAGTATGGCCCACTTAATATCCCAGTTCAAAAAGGAGCGCGAGCGAGCACTTGTTTTTCTTTCAATTGGCCATATTGCTTTATCAGTTCGCAGCAACATCGCTTATTACCTTGATCCCATTTTAGATAACGTCAAAGAAGGTCTTACATCAAAAGGCAGATACCGAAAAGAGCAGGAAGCAGCTATATTTGAATGTATTGGAATGCTTTCGATTGCAGTAGGACAAGCATTATCAAAGCACATTTCCAAAGAAGTGCTGGACCTTCTTTTCTCTTGCGGCTTAAGCAGCGAATTACAAAAGTGTTTGAACGAAGTTGTCAAGAATATACCTCCATTGCACATTTCAATCCGCGATCGACTTCTAGACATTATCAGTTTGACTTTGAGTGGATCTCACTTTCAACCACCAGGCTCTCCTAATGCTCTTCAAAGAATAAATGTGACAGCTGCAACAGATTATCGAGAGTCAATGAGAAGCAGAGAAGGAATTACATCAGACATTTCTGACGACAATCTGCTTGTCTTGGCTTTGGACATATTAAGAACTTTTGATTTCAAAGGCCAATCTTTAACCGAGTTTGTGAAAAACTGTGCGCTTTATTACATTGATCACGAAAATCCTCGTGTTAGAAAAGCTGCTGCTTTAACATCAAGTCACCTCTACAATAACGACCCTATTTGCCACCAAGTCAGTTCTCATTCATTAAAATCAGTCAATCAAGTACTCGAGAAGCTTCTCATTGTCGCACTTAGTGATCAAGCCCCAAGCATTCGTTTAGAGGTTCTCAAATCTTTCAAGAGTCAACTTGATGGCCATCTAGCACGAGCTGAAAATGTCAGAATGTTGTTCATGGCACTGAACGACGAAAACTTCCATGTTCGAGAAGCTGCAATTTTAATCATTGGGCGACTTTCCAAAATCAATCCTGCTTATGTCGTTCCATCTCTTCGAAAAACGCTACTTCAACTGCTGACTGAACTTGAGTTTGCTGTCAATCCCAAAAACAAAGAAGAAAGCTCTAAACTGCTAGCCCTTTTGATCAGCAGCACTGATACCCTTGTCAAGCCATACATTAAACCCATTTTAGCTACACTTGTTCCTAGAGCTCGGGACTCGAACTCTTTGGTTGCTTCAAGTGTCATTGCAGCTATTGGTGAACTTTCTAAAGCCTGTGGAGAAGACATGTCTTCTTATTTCGGTGAATTGATGAAGTTGATCATTGAAACGCTACAAGATCAAAGTTCTGTTGGAAAGAGAGATGCAGCACTGCGCACACTTGGTCAGCTGGCTGGCAGTTCTGGATATGTTATCGATCCTTTGATTGACTATCCACCGTTACTAGGCATTCTTGTTTCGATCCTGAAATCATCAGACCAAAATGTCAGCTTGAAACGAGAGACTGTCAGGGTAATGGGTATTTTGGGTGCACTTGATCCCTACAAATACCGTGAGGTTGAAAGAAAAACAGAGGATGATTCTACAGAATACGATTCAGCTCCAATTGATATTTTACTTTTGATGAAAGGTATGAGTCCTTCTGCTGACGATTATTACCCAACTGTCGTCATCAACATTTTAATGGGACTTTTGAAAGACCCTTCACTGGTTACACATCACAATGCCACAGCACAAGCAGTCTTGCATATCTTCAAATCCTTGGGTTTGAAATGTGTACAGTTTCTTGACAAGATTATTCCTGGTTTAATTAGTGTCATTCGATCTAGCAGTCATGTCATGGCCGAATTCATTTTCAGACAATTGTCCAACCTTGTTCAAGTTGTCAAGCAGCACGCTAGACCTTTTCTTCCAGTGATTTTTGAAGTTTCGCAAGAATATTTCTCGGTCCCAATTTTGCAGCCTGTGATTCTTTCTCTTATTGATTCAATTGCCCAATCGCTTGATGGCGAATTTAAATCCTACATGCCTCGGTTGTTACCACTGTTGCTAGGTGTTATCCAAAACGACAAATCTTCAGACAGAGACCCGTCTATCAAGGTTTTGAACTCATTTGTTATTTACGGCTCTACAATTGAAGAATATACCAATCTTATAATACCAAATATTGTAAACTTGTTGGAGTTTACACCCATGAAGCTGCGGCTAGCTTCTATTGATACCCTTGGTGAGCTCTCAAGAACAGTGAACCTGAATGACATGGCTCCTCGAATCATCCACCCACTCCTTCGTATTCTTGGCTCGGGGCCTGAAGAACTGAGAAGGCCAATTATGAATACTTTGAGTGCGATTGCATTTTCAATGAACTCAGAGTATACTATTTTCATCCCTGTTGTCAACAAGGTCATTCAGCATCACAAGATTCACTCAGCCAACTATGAGCAACTGGCAAACAAGATCTTAAACTCAGAGGTGTTAACTCAAAATCTCAACCCACACAGAAAGAAGATCAAGATGGGCGATGATGCCTCACAAGCCGATTTCACTTCTCGAAAGCTTCGTGTTAATCAGATTCAGCTTCAAGCAGCTTGGGATACGTCTCAGAGAACAACTCGTGATGATTGGATTGAGTGGTTGAGAAGATTAAGTTTGGAACTTTTGAGAGAGTCTCCTTCGCACGCTCTTCGTGCCTGCGCTAGTATTGCTGGTGTGTATGCTCCTCTTGCTAGAGACTTGTTCAATCCTAGTTTTTACAGCTGTTGGGGTGCTCTTTATGACAATTATAAAGAGCAGCTTGTGCTTTCAATTCAAACGGCCCTCACAGCACCCAACATTCCACCTGAGGTTCTTCAAACCTTGTTGAATCTTGCCGAGTATATGGAACACGATGAAAAGTCTTTGCCAATTGACATTAGAACTCTTGCAACATATGCACAGCGATGCCATGCTTATGCCAAAGCCCTTCACTACAAAGAACTGGAGTTTATGCAGGAGCCAAAGACTAGCACAATTGAGGCTTTGATCACTATCAACAACCAACTCCAGCAATCTGACTCTGCAATTGGAATTTTGACAAAGGCTCAAGAAAATCATACTTTGCAGTTGAAAGAGACATGGTATGAAAAGCTGCAACGATGGGACGATGCTTTGGAGGCATACAATAGACGTGAGAAAGAAGAGCCTGATTCTATCGAGGTTACCATGGGTAAAATGCGCTGTCTTCATGCTCTTGGCGAATGGGAACAGCTGTCTAAACTTGCTCAAGAACGTTGGGCCAACTCTTCTTACGAGATTAGACGTGCTGTTGCTCCATTAGCTGCAGCTGCTGCCTGGGGTTTGAGTCAATGGGAGAAAATGGATAGCTATATTTCTGTCATGAAAGCAGAATCTCCTGACCGCTCGTTCTTCAATGCCATTTTGCTTATACATCGCCAGAATTACGAGGAGGCTTCAAAGCAGATTGTTGTTGCCCAAGACTTGCTTGCTACTGAACTCACAGCACTTGTCAGCGAAAGTTATAACCGTGCTTATGGTGTTGTTGTTCGAATTCAAATGCTTTCTGAGCTAGAAGAAATCATCACATACAAAAACCTTCCTCCTGGCGCTGCTGCTGATGTTACAAGGAACACAATGAAAAAGACATGGATGAAGCGATTGAAGGGCTGTCAACGAAATGTGGATATTTGGCAACGAATGCTCAAGGTCAGAGCACTGGTGATCAAACCCAAGGATGACATGGATATGTGGATCAAATTTGCTAACCTTTGTCGTAAGTCTGGCAGATTGGGATTGGCTGAAAAGTCGTTGAATCGCATTTTGGAACCAGACGACAATGAAAGAGGTTTGCCCAAACAAATTGACTTTCATCCTAAAGTCATTTATGCTCAGCTCAAGTACATGTGGGCCATTGGAAGCCGTCAAGAAGCTCTTGATCACATTTGCGAATTCACTACTCGTATGTCTCACCTTTTGCATTTACATCATGATGAAGTGATTGCTCAAACCTTACCAAGCGAGAGGCCAGATGCTACTGAAGCTGACGCTGAAAACACAAAGCTCCTTGCTAGATGTTTTTTGAAACAAGGTGAATGGAGAATTGCATTGAACAAAACTTGGAAGCGAGATGATACAGACACTGTCTTGGGATCATATCTACTTGCCACTCATTTCGACAAAGGCTGGTACAAGGCATGGCACAACTGGGCTCTTGCCAACTTTGACTTTATCTCGTTGTACGAGTCTTTCAACAGTGAGGTCGCCGAGAACAGACCTGAGCACATTGTTCACGACCATGTGGTTCCTGCTATTCAAGGGTTTTTCCGTTCAATTGCATTGTCAGAGCACAAGTCGCTTCAAGACACTTTGCGTCTTTTGACCCTGTGGTTCAAGTATGGTGGAGCAGCTGAGCCAGCTAGCGCCATGTCTGAAGGATTCCAAATGATCCGTTTAGAGGTTTGGTTGGATGTCTTGCCGCAATTGATTTCACGAATCCATCAACCTAATCCGGTTGTCAGTGAAGCACTTCAAGGTCTCTTGACAGAGCTTGGCCGCACTCATCCTCAAGCACTGATCTATCCACTTACTGTTGCTATCAAATCTGATAGTGCTCGAAGACAAAAGGCAGCATCCAGTATCATTGAAAAAATGCGTCAACACAGTGCTGTATTGGTTGATCAGGCTGAGCTTGTTAGTTTTGAGCTTATCAGAGTAGCAGTGTTGTGGACTGAACAGTGGCATGAAGGTCTTGAAGACGCTTCCCGTTATTACTTTGGTGATCATAACATTCCCAAGATGTTTGCTACACTTGAAGGATTGCACAGAATGCTTGATCGAAAGCCAGAAACTTTGCAGGAAGTCGCATTCCAGGCTTCATTTGCGAGAGAACTTCAAGATGCTTTTACTGGCCTCCACAATTATAGACAAACTAAGGATCCTGCTTTCCTCAATCAGGCCTGGGAGATCTACTATAATGTTTTCAGACGTATTAGCAGAAAGCTCCCTCAAACGCAGACTCTTGATTTACAATACGTTTCTCCCAAACTGCAGGCTGCTCGCAATCTTCAACTTGCTGTGCCTGGTACTTATGCTCCTGGAAAGCCTATTATCAGTATCACCAAGTTTGATCCTATTGTTTCGATCATTGCCTCCAAGCAACGTCCTCGCCGCTTGATCATCAAGGGAAGCGATGGTAAAGACCATCAATACTGTTTGAAGGGTCATGAAGATATCAGACAAGATAATTTGGTTATGCAGCTGTTTGGACTCGTCAACAATCTTCTTTCTGATGATCCAGAGTCTTTCAAGCGACATTTGAATATCCAACAGTACACTGCTACTCCACTTTCTCCCAAGTCAGGTCTTTTGGGCTGGGTCCCTCATTCTGATACCTTCCATGTTTTGATTAGGGAATACCGTGATGGAAAGATACTTTTAAACATTGAATACCGTGTCATGTTGCAGCTTGCTCCTGACTATGACAGCCTTGCTCATTTGCAAAAGATTGAGATTTTCACCAGAGCTTTAGACAACACTAGAGGCCAAGATTTGTATCGTGTCCTTTGGCTCAAGAGCAGATCATCCGAAGCTTGGTTGGACCGAAGAACTCAGTACACTCGATCGTTGGCTGTCATGTCTATGGTTGGTTATATTCTGGGACTTGGTGATAGACATCCTTCCAATTTGATGCTTGACAAATATACCGGTAAAGTCATTCATGTTGATTTCGGTGACTGTTTTGAAGCGGCCATTTTGCGTGAAAAGTATCCAGAAAAGGTTCCCTTCCGTCTTACTAGAATGCTGGTTTACGCTATGGAAGTGTCTGGTATTGAAGGAAGCTTTAGAATTACATGTGAGCATGTCATGTCGTTGCTGAGAGACAACAAGGAATCATTGATGGCCATTCTTGAAGCATTTGCTTACGATCCTCTTATCAACTGGGGTTTCGAAATTCCCACGAAGCCTGATGCTAATGGAACTGAGAACAATTTGGAAAACGACGATTCTTATTTGTTGACGAACGGCCTTGGGCCAGACGGAACACAAGGAGATGCTCTCATTGGATCAACAAATGGAGAAGATGCAGGTGCTGAAGCTCAACACCAACTCAAGATCAGACACAACCGTGCAGCAATTGTTTTGAAACGAATTACTGACAAGTTGACTGGTAATGATTTCAGAAACGATACAAATCTGGCGGTCCCTACTCAAGTTGACAAGCTGATCTTGCAAGCGACTAATGTTGAAAACTTGTGTGTTCATTATATTGGTTGGTGTTCATTCTGGTAGTTTATTTTGTTTCATTTTTTATGTATACCTTTTACTTTATTTTATATTTACTTTTTCATGTTTGCTTATATTTTTATTTTTCATATCTATGTACTTAATTTAGTCACAATTGGTTTAAAACCTTTTCATTCCATTTCTTTAAATTCGGAAGATTTGTAGCGGAACTAAATGCAACTGGATCAGATGGATTGTTGTTTTGCTGTACTTTTTTCATAAAATGTCTCATTGAGAACTTCTTTTGGACTTAGGTCAGCTTGGCACATTAGTTTGAATGACTTGGCCCAGTCAGTTCGGGTCTTGGTGTCATCTTTTTGTCCCTTTCGTTACTGTTTTTATCAGCACAAATTCTTCAATTCATAACTTGAACAACATTCCCGGTCTGGGTGAATCCTAATAAGCGGCTAACCTCAAGTCCCATCTCTGCGCCATGCTAATAACTCAAATCAAATCCTTCTTGGAGAAAGGCTTATTTCAAATTGGTGATTCCGTCTAAATACCTTGCATTGTGGTGTTTGCGTTCTATATTGATCGTGAAACTAGGAGCGAAAGTGGAATGGTCGGTTAAATCGAAGTCATTGTCAGTGTTGGAGTCTGTTGTTGACATTTTGAAAAAGTAAAAAAAAAGTGGAGTTTTTTTGGTTACTAATTTTTTTTTATTGTCAGTAGAAGGCTTGTTATCATTTTTCGATATATATACTCACCCATATATCAAATATAATTAAAGTATAAAATTCTTAAGTAGCTTATTATTAAAACATGTATTATATATTAGTAAATTATATATTACGCATTTGGCTTTCTGCTTCCCCATTTTTCCAACGTCAGTCGTTGAACAAAGCTCATTGACGATGGGTCCATGCCTCTTTGTGGGAAAGCTTGGGTTGCTGAACGAGGATTTGTAAAAAGTCGAATATCTTCATAAAGTAAAGGATCATCGATTGCATCAATTCCATCCAGCTCGTCAAATTTACCAATTTCACCAGTCTTGGCTTCTTCTATGTCTTCTTTTTCTCCGTCCTCTTCTGCTTTTTCGGCAATAGGATTGTTGATCAACATGCTTGAAATTCCAGACATTATGCCTCCAGACATTTTGGAAGTCTTTTCTTTTTTGACAGTGAAACTAGGTGTCCATGACTTGGGTTTTGTAATTTGAATCGGCAAACTGGTAGAAAAGTTGGATAATACTTGCTCAGAGTCTTCGTTCCCATCTTCCTCGTCGCTTTCATTTTCCTTTGAGTGATAATCAGTGCCATATTTATGTGTAAAAAGATGACTAGGTTGAAGGCTTCCAACAATTGCGCGGTGGTCTCGAGAATTGTCAAACAAGACCTTAGCCAGCTTAACAGGTTTTTTGGACTTGGCTGCCTTGGACTCGAGTGACTCGTCAAATTCAAACATTTCATCATCTTCTGATTCCGAGTCGTTATTGTCGTCTTCGTCGTCATCTTCGCCATGTTCATTGTCACCATCAACACCTTCGTCATTGGCTTCACGTTCAGATTCGATTTTTTTGGCCAAATCCTCAAGATTACGAGGCAATTCAATTGTAGATGTAGTCATTGACTGCGGAAGAAAGTTTTTAATAGCGTTTTCTTGGATCTTTTCAGCTTGTTTGTTGATTTCAGAAAGGTTGGGATTTTCGTCGGTGCTCGTCCCGTCGCTGTTGTCATTGTTTTGGGTATTGTAGTCATTCTCGGTGCCAAAGTCGTCGTCATCATCATCTGTTTTGGGTGTAGAGGAATCAATAGGCTCAATAATACTGCTTTCTTCTGTATTTTCTAAACTGCTACTATTTAAGCTTTCGTCAACTTGACTTTTCTCCGCCATTGTTTGTAATGCATTCAAAACGTCTGCTGAAGGTGTGGTGCCTAAAGAAAAGTCATCATCATCGTCAATAAAATTATCAGAAGAAATGGGTTCTGGTGCACCAGGTAATGTGTAGTCTGTATATATATCGTCATCATCGTCACCTTGGTCATTTGAATCGTTTTGATTGTAGAAAAAGCCGCTATGACTTACAACGTCTTCATCCGCAGCAGACAATTCTGAGTTTTCTTGTGAATGGTTAGGCAATGTGGTTGAAGAAGCAGACGAGGAAGATGATAAAGAAAGAACCGGGGATAAGGAAGAAGAAGAATTAAACGAGTCTTGAAAAGAAATGTCCAAAGTCGGGTAAGAATCTTTTGCGTGTCCAAATATTTCGCCAATTGTTGGAAATTCTTCATTAAGCGAAGGCGAAATAGATGAAACCTCAGGAATTGACGGCAAAATAGCAACTTGGTCATTATCAGAAAACATAACCTTCTTCTTTGGTGTGACAGGTTTGGATAGTGTTGAAGATTCGGTTTCGGATTCGTTTGTTGGTGATTGTGATGATTTATGCTGCTGAAAAAGGGATGAAGACTTGCTACTGCTTTTTGAAGAACCGGAAGGTTTCAATGAAGATTTGAGAGGTTGACGATTAGAAGAAGGTTCATAAGTAGAAGACATTGGAGACGTGATTTTTTCGAGTTTCAAGTCGGATTCGTCATTATTGTCGTTGAGAGTGCTGATGTTTAAAGATTGAGAAGAAACCAGAAATTTCGCAAAGTCAATGAACTCTTCAAGTTTTGGCTGAATGAAACTTTGAACTTCTTTTTCTAAAGACGTTTCTTTTTCATGCAGTTGGTGAGCTAATTTTGAAGGAAAGGTTGGCGAAGTGACTTGACTTTGAAGGTCTGCTGGAAGACAAGTGATGAAAAACTCGGGTCTAAGAATAGAACTGGTACTCATGGTTCAATATACATGCATATGTTAGTATTGAAGGATATTAGTATATGTGTTTTACACCAAAAAAAGCTGCTAAAGCTTCAAGAATTGCTGAAAAAAAGGCTGAAGACCCGAGTTATTGGTGTTTGTTTTTATCGTTTGATTGCATTTAGATGATATGGAGAAGCTGGTATGTGTGTGTGCTTTTTGGTTGCCAGTAAGAAATTAAATAATGCGTGTATGTATGTATGTATGTATGTGCTATAGTTGGTGTGGAGCAAGCAAGGCTGTACTTTGTATGTGTATGGCACGGCTAACAAAACAATGATGTTAGGGCTTTGTTTGAAATGTGAATGAAGAACATGAGTGATGGATTTAGATTACAGAATAGTAATAATGACGTTTTTGTTTGCAATTGATTATAATTCAAGTTTCGAGAATCAAAACCACAAGAAAAAATGAAGAAGTAGACAAAGAGGTCGCAAAAGAATGCCTGAGCAAAATGTGCGAACAAATGAAGAAAAAGAGAGACGATTTCTGGAACAACTACCTGATACATCTAAAAGGTAAACAAATCTGGAATGTATTGAATTACACAAAAGATAAAGACAGTACAAAAGATATAAACTTAATAGATCAACTCGTAGAGACAGCAGTTGGTCACAGATGATATAAAATCAATAAAATTCAATTAATAAAAGAATATATAATAAAATAACTTATACAATATAAAATTATAGTTTGCTGTCGTTAATTCAGAAAAAGGAAAAATGGAAAGAATAAAACGATACAAACACAATTTATAGAAACAAAATTGTGTGTTGGTGGTTGACTAATCAACTACATGTTTACAAATTGACAGTTGAAATGTATATTATTGGAATTGATAGTCTATATACCTTAGTCAACTAGCTATAGAAAAACTTTTAAACCTTATAAAAAGATAAACGAATCAAAGTGTTTCATAACATAATTTTGGAAATTTGTTAACTTTACATGAGATTTTGTGAAGATCATAAAAGAAAAGAATTTGGCTAATGTTGTCAATACAGGGATTCGGAGACATTCGGCACCGCGTTTTTCTTCTGTTTGCAAACTCAAATAGGAACAGCCAATCAATATCTAAGCTTTAGAGGCCATGAGCAATTAAATAGTAAAAAAAAAAAAAAGCATGTTTACTGAATTGAGAGGTTGAAACCTACAAAAGCCAAAAAAACAGTTCGCAGAATTGAACAAGTGTTGTCTAAAAACTTTGAAAAGAAAAGCCAACGATAAAATTCAAGAAACGTACCAAAAAATTGCTAGTGAAAAGGTGAAAAATACAATGCTATTGGTTCATTGGCTGATTGAGGTATAAATTGCTAGCAAACAGGTATGTGAATACATGCAAAAAAAAAAATTTAAAATGATAGCTGGAAAAATGCAGGGTTATGTGCCATTATTATTCACAATCGACAATAAAATCAATATTTCGAGTAAAGCTGGCGCTTGTTGATTTTTAGTTCATGAGACTGTGGAAGCTGTTTATTTGAAGCTCAAGCTGCTGATAGCCAAATCACGGTGCTGCTGGTTGTGTGAGGTTGAAGCCCAAGCTATTGGTAGTGCTGCAGCTGGTTAACTGGGGTTTAGTAACGCCAGAAGTAGATTTTAGTGCCTCTTTGTCTTTGAAATCTCAGCTCAAGATTGGTTGTTTATCTGAAAGCTGAAATTGATCAATCGAGTGGCTGAGCGAAGCGCAAGATATAAATGCTGGTAAATTCTGTTTTTTTTACTAGTAATAATAAAGGCCAGGCAAACTTGAACTGGTACTCGCACCAAAAAAGTGTAAGGATTGAAAAATCTCCAGAATAAGGTGACCTAATGATGCCGATAAAATTGTTGATGGTCAGTTGCGGTGAAAATGGCTCGACTGATTCATCAAAGCAGGCAATAAAAAAAGCAAAAAGCTCTCCATAAACAGTGTATGCCAAAGATCTTTCCGTTGATGCAAAACGGTAAAAGGTATTGAATGACGAAACAACAGCGAAGCAGAGTAGGTGTATTGTAGATGTAAATTGACTACGCGAATTTAACAATAAATATCAAGCAAGGCAGTACAAAAGCAACCATCACCGATGACAAGAACAATGAGAACGGAGTTTGAATCTCAAAAGCGTATTACATGCCATAAAATAAGCTCAAAGAGTGAAGTTTCAAACAGTGGTCGATGCAAGATTGAGTATGGACTAGCTTAGAAAAAAAAGTGTTTTCGACATTTATGTTTGTTGAGCGAGCAACTTGAAGCAAAAAGGAAATTTCTCAACTTTGATATTGGAAAAAGGTCAAAAAGAAATGAAGAAGCGTAAGACAAGTGAAAAATGGAAAACAAGAGGGTAAAAGTTATGTAAGTATGAGGCATTACGAGCTGAATAGATCCTTCAAAAAAAACACATTTCAAGACTGAACAAAGCTCAATGGCACTTGAACATTAAAGTTATTCAGGCAATTGTTAGTTTCATATGCCTTTTTCATGATATTAAAGATAATAAATTTGTAACTGCTTGTTGTAGTTGAGGAGAGATAGGAACAGAATTGTGCTATTTCAAGGGCCTGGTATGAGTGATACGCCGACTGACGATATGTCTTTGGTGGCATAACCGAAATATACTGCGGTAAATCGATAATATGAAGAAATGTTAACAAAAAATGACAATGACGATCCTGGAGCGATCATAACTTACATTACGAGGCTTTACTTGATAGATCAGTTGTTATTTCGGTAGCTGTGGTTTCGGGTTACCGATCTAATCACGAAAATAAGGAGAAAAGACGTGATGTTGGAAATAATGAATATTTTATCAATGTTTCCGTCAGGGTTAGGGTAGATTTAATACCCAATTAGGATTTTTCACACAAACTCTAAATTTATTCCAAGAAACAGATAAATAGCATTTTTAAACTTCAGAATTTATATTGAAGAAAAGTATAGAGCCGATGTAAGAAGGAGGAAACCCATAGAATCATACAATTAGAGATATTCATCAGAAAAATTGATTGAGTGGTGAGTACCAGATATATTACCCATAATTCAAATGTTCGACCGAGGGAAAAGACAAGGAGATAA
>JAKTYL010000201.1:0-17097 GCA_030578715.1 Magnusiomyces tetraspermus
TTTTTTTTTTTTTTTTTTTTTAAAAAAAAAAAAAGAAACCAAATAGAGATCAACCATACCCAACAAAAACGACCAATCCCTACTCAAATTTATTCAATCTTGGGAAGATCAGCCTTGGGAAGAATCTCAATCCAGTATCCATCAGGATCAAGAATGAAGCCAATAAAGTTCATTTTGCCGGCTTTCAAACGCTTATGGATAGGAACGCCAGCCTTTTCAAACTGTTCCATGGACTTTTCAGCGTCGGGAACAGCGAATCCCCAGTGACCAAAGCCTTGGGGCTTGTCGTTACCATTGTGGTAATGGAAGTCCGGGTCGTTTTCCGTGCCCCAGTTGTGGGTAAGCTCAATGACGCCTTCTTGAGAAGTCGAAGCGTCACCTTTCTTGTGGTTGTAGGCAAGGAAGTACAAAGTGAATTTGGCAGCTTCAAAGTCGGCTCTGTGGATGAGTTCCATGCCCAAGACGTTTTGGTAGAAATCAAGCGACTTGACAGGATCCTTGACTCGGATCATCGAGTGGTTGAAAAGGTACTTGGAAACGTCAGTGGCCTCAGTTGTCTCGACTTTGGGGTTAGCAACAAGCTCGATCCAGTATCCATCGGGATCAAGGGCAAAAGCAATGTGCTTCATTCTGCCGTCAGTCAACTTCTTTTGAAACTTAACTCCGCTCTTTTCCAAACGGCTGCAAGCGTCTTCAATGTTGTCCACAGTGAAGCAGATATGTCCAAAGCCCTTGTTGTCAGGCCCGTTGCCGTTGTTGAGAGTGTAGGCGGGATCGTTTTCGGTGCCAAAGTTGTGAGTGAGCTCAAGAATTCCGCCGCGGTTCCACCAAGGAGTGTTTGGAGGTGCGTTTCCAGGAATGGCCATGTAGAAAAGCTCAAACCCGAGACTTGGGAACTTGTAGTTTCCAAGGTTCTTCATTCCAAAATGCTTTTCGTAGAATGGAACCGACACCTTGGGATCCTTGATACGGATCATTGTGTGATTAAACTCAAACCCAGTGCGGTCGATGGATTTGTAGTCCCAGGCCGAGGTCTTGTTATCGGTAGCAGTGGTTGATGTTGACATTGCGGCACGAAGGTTTAACGATGATTTAGAAAGGAATTGAGTAGAAAAACCTCGAAGGCGGTTCATGGAATATAAAGAGGAAGAGGAGAAGAAAAGAAGGAAAGAAAGTCGTTTAAATAGTTTTTGTAGGGACTTTTTGGTGTGTACTGAATTGAGTTGGAGACAGACCAAATTATGGGAGAAAACATGTGATTGTAGTGGGTTTGGAAAAAAAAAAAAAAAAAAAAAAAAAACAATAATATTATGAGTCACATGATATTCATGTGAACCAACGTTTTTATTTAAAAATTGTCAATTTGCGTGTAAATTTTCAATTTTTAGATGGAAAGATATTCAATCATAAGCGCTTAGATTTCGTTGTTAAGTGCACAGATACCCAATAATTGCTCATTTTTTATTAATATTAGTCTACCAAGAATGAGTTCTTCAGGATCAGGAAGACGGACAGGCGAGTCTAGTAGCGGCAGCAACAACAAAGACACTCGAAGTTCTTGGGAACGCTTCAAGTCTTTTTCACAAAGTGATCGCGACCGTCGACGAGCAAGAGAAGGTAGGGAAGGTAGGGAAGGTAGAGACAGGGATTACAAAGAACGAGAACGAGAACGAGACAGGGGTTACAACGAACGAGAACGAGACAGGGGTTACAACGAACGGGACTACAACGAACGAGACCGCGATTCGAGCCACTATTCTAGTTTATCATCAAGTTCACGCAGAAAAAGAAACAACAGTCGGTCACCGCCTGCGCCTTCAAAGCGTTCGAAATCTAGCAACGAGTCTTCATACTCATCTAGCAGAAGTTCAAGAAACGATTCTAGGCAGAATGATGCCGAGAAATCGGTTGAAGAAAAACGAAGAAAGGTACAAGAATTTTTGCGCAAGAAGCGTGAGCAAAAAGAAGCAGAAAGTGGGTCTGGCTCCTTGTTATCCAGTTCCAGTTCCAGTTCAAATACCAATACCAATACCAATTCCAATAATGGCAACAGTTTCACCAGTAACGGAGCCTTGTCCAACAAGAAACAAGAAGGATTAGGATTGAATACAGCCATTCATCCGCTTCTTTTGGAAACTATGGGAATGTCGACAGCTGCGTTGGATCAAGCAGCCAAGCAAGTTGAAGAACGGAAGATGAAAGAGCAACGCGAAAAGGAGCGTGAACGAGAGAGGGAAAGAGAAAGAGAACGGAGAAGGGAACAAGATGAACAGGAACAAAGCAAACGTTTCAAAGATACCGAGTCTAGGAATAATGAAAAGCCATTGACTAGAGAGTCTTGGAGAAAGGATATCAAGAAAGATTTCGACTTTAGCGATGAAGAAGAAGAAGAAGAAAAAAAAGAGGAGGAAAGGGAATACAAATACCAACAAGACAAGGAACAAGAACGGTTCAAGAAGCCTACTACTTTGGATTTATTACAACAAGCACAAAAGCAATTGGAAAAAGACAAAAAGAATCCATATTTGGCACATATAATGGCCCAGAAAAGTACAAACAATACCACTACCGAAGAAGAAGACGACGACTTTGAAACACTTGCCAATATAGCAGCACCCAAGAAAAAGCTCCTGCTTCTTGAACGCGCCGTCGAACCCGGGAGTTACATTCGCAAAGCCGAGATTGTGCGAGAGCGGTTTATTCGTGAACAGGAGAAACGGGCAGCTGAAGAAGCGGCTCGCAAGAAACAAGAGCAGGACGCCATTGAACAAGAAAAGAAGGAAAACTTAACATTGACAAAGCCGGTAGACGGGATTGTGGGCGAAAAAGAGATTAAACTGGACATGCCGCCGATGGTTGAATGGTGGGATCAAGTGCTGATTCAAGATATCCAGCAACAGCACAGCGAACAAGATGCCAACTTGAAAGGCTCGAAAAAGGGCAAAAAGTTTGAGCGTGCTTCATATTCGTTTGTCCAAGAAGGACTATACCCCCACTCCATCACGGTCTATATCCAACACCCAGCCCTGATTCCTGCCCCTGGCAGCGATGTGCCTGCACCTTCACTCAAGCTACACTTGACCAAGCGCGAAACGAAGCGGCTCCGCAAAAATGCGCGTTCCGAGCGATTGAAAGAAAAACAAGACCGTATCCGGCTGGGCCTTGATCCCGCGCCTCCACCAAAAGTGAAGCTCACGAACCTGATGTCAGTTCTGACGAACGAAGCCATTAGCAATCCCACGGCGGTGGAGGCGCGAGTGCGGGCCGATGTTTCTGAGCGCAAGCGTGTGCACGAGCAGACCAATTTGGATCGCAAGCTGACGAGAGAAGAGCGGCGCGAAAAGGGTGTTGCCAAAGAAATGAGGCACCGGACGGAGCATGGCACGTTCATGGCGGTTTTCAAGACCAATTGTGCGTTGGCGGATGCCAAGCAGCGGTACAAGATTGGAATGAATGCGCAGCAGCTGTTGTTGGCGGGTGTGGCAGTTTCGACGCGTGGCGCGAAAGGTTTTGCAGTGGTTGTTGTGCAAGGATCAGAGACTGCGGTAGGAAGGTTTAAGAGGTTGATGATGAATAGGATTAAATGGACAGAAGCTGCGGTTAAAGAGGAGGAAGAGGAGGAAGAAGAAGAAGAAGAAGAAGACCCGAATGGAAAGAGTAAAAAGAAAAAGACCGAGTTTCAAGAACCCGTTGATCTTTCATCCAACAAATGTTTGCTTCTTTGGTCCGGTCCGGTTGATGTTGAGAGTGTGAAAAAGACTATTGATTCGGTCAGCAGTGCCAATGGAGAAGAAGGAGTCTTGGATTCAGGCAACAACGGTTTTTCTACGGTCCAAGCCATTGCGTCAGGTCCGACACAGATGATGAAGATTAAAAAGTGGATGGGAATACATGATGTGGATAGCGAGCTGGATGCCAAAGAGTTGTTGGCCAAGTATGGATGTGATAGTTTTTGGATTCTTGCACACAGTATTAAATGAATTAATAATTAAAGGTAGATACTACACTAATCAGTTGACATAAACAAAACAAGATATTCGCTCACTATATAAAAACCCTCAATTCAACCGAGCATTTTCCATCTGGGCAGCCAAATGGGCCCGTTCTTTAGCTTCCGCAGATTGAGCGGGATCGCCAAGAACCTGCTGGACCGGGACGGCCGGGCCTTGCGACTGGACAGGACCCGCGTCCTGGCCGGAAAAGGTGCTGGCGTTGGAAACAACCCTGGAAGAGCCTGCCGCGGCGGAACCGCCCGCGGCGGTGGCAGCCACGAACGCACGGTGCCACTCCTCAATCTCGCTGAGCGAGTTTGCCTTGAAGCTGTAGGTCTTGGTGGTCAGCCCCACGGTGCGGGTGCCGTCTTTGCCCTGGACGGTGAACTTGTACTTGCCCGAGTCCTTGGCGACAATGTCGGAGACGACGGCGTCGCGCATGTAGAGGGCAAACTCGGGGCTGGGGTCCTGGACGTAGTTGTTGGAGGCAAACTGCAGCAGGAAGTGGGACGGGGTGAGCACGTAGTACCCGGGGGTCCAGGACTTGAGCAGCTTGCCCTCCTTGCGGCTGAGCATGCCTTCGATGACGGGCTTGGTGGCCGGGTGGGTGTCGTTGTTGAAGGCGATGTTGGAGATCTGGCGCTTGGGCCGGTCGTAGGCCACGAGCTGGTGGATGTTTCTGGCGTAGAAGCTGTTCCACTCGGTCTCGGGCGGGACGGCCGCGAAGCCGGCGGCCACGCCGAGGTAGGCCTCGGTGGCGGTGGAGTGGTACGCGGCCATGGACTGGGCAAACAGGTGGGTGGCTTGCTGGAGGACCTGGATGAGGTGGGCCTCGAGGCTCTGGAGGTTCTTTTCGGTGAAGATGAGCGCGTCGGCCTGCGCGTTTTCCTTGGCCAGCTGGTCGTCGAGGGCGTGGAGGGTTTGGCGGTACAGGACGTAGGGGTCGTAGCGGTACTCGTGGCGGGCGGTTCCGGCGGCAATGTTGAAGGAGGCGGCGTGGGTGCCGAGGGACTCGATTGCCTGCAGCGTGGCGCTTTTGGCCTTTTCGACCTCTTTGGACTGCTTGACGCCGGTGGACTTGAGGCCCTTGATGTGTTTGTCAATGTCGTTGCGGATGGTGTTGAGAGGAGGAAGCACGGCCTGCTTGAGGGATTGTTCAGTTTCGACGGACTTGTTGATCAAGACGTCTGTTTTGGTTCTGAGGTCCTCGAGTGCGTCACCGATGGAAGAAGGGGGGGTGCCGTGTTGGGGAGCGGTGGAGGCTTGCTGGCTGGGATACACGCTGGAAGACACGGGACTCAAGTCTCCTGGTCTGCCTGCGGTGGCTTCAAAGTGAGGCGATTCTCCGGCGATCTTTCGGGCCTTTTCGAGTCCGGCGGTTGTTGATTTCTGGAGCGCGATGTGTGCCTCGACATAGTCTTCAAAGTTGCGCACAGTGGAGGACCAGTTTTCCAGTCGGGCGAGGAGGAGGTTTGTTGGGTCTGGGACGTCACGTAGAATAGCTTCTTCTTTGGGGAGGGACATTGTGGGTGGGTGGGTGAATGGGTGAGTGGGTGGTGGTAGGAAGAAAAGGAGTAGTCGATTGAAATAATTTAGTCAATTGACGACAGTTGGAATCGCGTGATGCGTGGTGCGTGAGGCTGGTCTTAGTTAGGTAAACTGAGTTGGTTAAGACGGAGCAAAGCGGGTCTTGAAGATCGACAAATTCGGTGGGGGGGGTTTAAGTCAATTGCAGTGAAATTAAGGGGTTGATTAAAAGAAAAGTAATATTAAACTATAAATAATAATGTAACATATATATAAAAACAAGTTTGAAGGTGCAAATGGGCTTTAATACCATTCCTAAACACTCCAAAACAAGGTAAAACTAATAAAATTAATAAAATTAATAAAAAATATAAATTTAATAAATCCCTTTAAAGAGCAAGGGCAATGGCACCAATGACAACAACACCAAAGACAGAGGCCTTGAACTGGGGAGCAGCGCCTTGGGCAGGTGCGACAGGAAGAGTGTTGTTGGGGCTGTAGTAAGTCATGTTGCTGGCAGGGGTGGTGGGCACAACGACCTGGGTGGTGGGCACGGCAGGCTTGCATGCTTCACCGGTGCAGGACTTGGTGATGGTGGCAGGGCCGGTGGAAGAAGGCTTGCAGATCTCGTCGGTGCAGGAGACGGTGAGTGTGGCAGGGCCAGTGGAGGAGGGGGCAGGGCCAGTGGAGGAAGAGGCAGGGCCAGTGGAGGAAGAGGAAGACTGCTTGCAGACTTCGTCAGTGCAAGACTTGGTAACAGTGGCAGGACCAGTGGAAGAGGGAGCAGGAGTGGAAGAAGGAGCAGGAGTGGTAGGGGCAGGCTTGCACTCTTCACCAGTGCACGACTTGGTCACAGTGATAGGAGCAGTAGAAGAAGGAGTGGAAGACTTCTTGCAGACCTCGTCAGTGCAAGAAACAGTGACAGTAGCAGGGCCAGTGGAAGAAGGCTTGCACTCTTCACCAGCGCAAGACTTGGTCACAGTGACAGGGCCAGTGGAAGAAGGAGTGGAAGAAGGAGTGGCAGTGGAAGACTTCTTGCACTTGTCCTCGGTGCACGAGACAGTGACAGTGGAAACAGATGGGACAGATGGGACAGCAGTCTTGGTCAAGCTGTCTTCACAGCCAATAGTAACAACCTCAACACAGCCAGAGGCACCGCAGGAAGTGTAGGTCGAGGTGAACGAGGCAGGGGCAACGTGGGTGGTGACGACCGACTCGGTGGAGGCAGTGACGGTGTTGTTGAGGGTCACGGTCTTGGGCTGGTGGCAGTCGTTGTCGGCGCAGGAGGTGATGGTGACGTGCTTGGTAGATCGGACCATCTCGGCTTTGGCGACGGCGGCAAGGGTGGTGAGAGCGAGGGCGAGAGCAAACTGCATTGTGTGATTGACAAAAAGAGTGTAGATAGTTGGAAACAAATTAGTTATTAAAGAGTGGAAATAGTTGGAAACTGAGTTTGGTTGTTTTCGGGCTAACAAAGATATGTTCAAGAGGGATTGAGGAAAGCCATGGGTATTTATAGGAAATTCCAAGTCCAGCCAAAGTTTTGGTCTATGCAGTGAAAAAAAAAAAAAAAAAAAAAAAAAATAAAACGAGGAGGTGTTGATTTGCGGTCTTTTCTTTTTGGGTCAATGTATATGGTTTATTTTGTTTATTTTGTTTATTTTGCTTATTTTGCTTATTTTGTGTATGGTTCATGTTTTTTATTACCCGTTTTAGGAAAAGGTTTACAAAAAAAAAATCCTTCGAGCACTCAATCACCGACTTTTTTTTTCTAAACTCTTTTTACATTTGTTTCACTCGTGTTTCATTTTCTGCAAAAACACTAGAGTTTTTTTTTTATTTTATTTTACGACCATGCCGATTACTGCTCATGAATGGAGAAGCAAGGAGTTTGTCGATAAGTTTAGCTGGAACGGAGTTTGTATATGTTTAGTTGGAAAGGAGTGTGTATGTGTTTAACTGGAAAGGAGTGTGTATATAAGTTTACCTGAAAAAAAACCCCTTGTTTTTTTTTATTTATTTTTTTTTTTTTTATTGACATTCACCAAAGTCTGTACTCACTAAACTCTTTGTCTATTTATACTCGGTAGCCAAAAGAAATGAAATTGGTAGAGAGAAGAGAACAAGAGTGGGTATTACAACCTTACAGTCCATTCCAAAAATGGTCATACAACTTAACCCCTTCCGTAATAGTAAACTTGATCTGTCTTTTCCTCACAGCCAATGGCCCTGTTTCCAAGGGTTGGACCTAGGCACGGCAATGAGACAAAAGTTCAAGAATCAGGGGGCGGTACAAATATGGCTTTTATCGTGGTCTGGACTTTGGTTTGGAGTGGATATGGAAAAGAAAGCCGGGAGAAATGGTGATTATGAATCGGGAGTAACTAAACAGTACCGAGAGAAGGTCTTGCAAAGGTTTTTTTATTTTTTTTATTTTTATTTTTCAATACAAACCTCCCCCCCTGAGAGCTTTTTGATACATTCCCTTGAAAATAATAACTATAACACCTATTTCCCTTGAATGAATTAAAAATGTGACTCAAGACTCTCAAGGGATTGTCTAGTTTAAAGAAAAAAGCTCAAACAAATGTGCGTAGTGTGTGTGTGTGTACAAATTTAAACATATACCCCTTTAACAAACCATCACTTTCAACACAATCCACTTTTTCACTTTTTCATCAAAGACAAAAAACTTTAAAGTTGTTTGTATTATATTACAAGTCGTATCAGTTGACATTTCGAAATTATTTTCTATTCTAAAACAAATGTTCCTGGTCCCTTACATTCCATGTACGAATGCTGGTAATATGTACATTATATGTATTATATATATTATATATCTAAATACTTTCAAGAACGAGGAATTGGAACAAGATGTAAAATAATTATATTACAAACTACACTACACTACATATATGCCTTTACGAGTTGGAGAGTATAATTCAAACATGACTATTTCTTTTCCTTTCTAAAAGCAAATTTTTATTTTTATTTTCATTTATTTATTTATTTATTCATCATTATAATACAATTTCCAATCCTTTTTCATTCATTCTATCCAAATTATTTCTTTCAAAACTCGCCAGATTGTAATCCATTCTTGTCAATGTTTTCAATGACTCTATCCAAACATCCACTGCTTGCAGCAACAAGACCCAAGAATGGAGGAGACGGCGTCAAGACCTTTGACAAGTATTCGGGGTGGTACTGGGTTCCAATATAAAATGGGTGATCCTTCTGGTCAAGTTCAAAAGCCTCCATACGCTCGCCTGCATCGTCACGAGCAATAAAAGTGAGTCCGTGCTGCTCAAGCTGCTCAATGTGGTCAGGACTGACTTCATATCTGTGTCTGTGACGCTCATACACTTCAGTAGGCATGCCGTACAAGTGTCTCAATTTACTCCATTCAGTGCCTTGCTTGAAAACAGAAGCTCGCGATCCAAGACGCATAGTGCCTCCAAGACGGGTCTTGTCGATTTCAGGCATGTACACAATAACATGGTCAGGCGCTTCAGGATCCAATTCAAAAGAGTTGGCCTGGAGCCCAAGAACTGAACGAGAGTACTCAATCACACCAATCTGGAATCCAAGACAGATACCAAGGTATGGAGTCTTGTTTTCACGTGCCCATTTGGCAGCAGCAATCATACCCTCAGTGCCACGGATACCAAAACCGCCAGGAACCAAGATACCGTCTGCAGAGCAAACGCTGCTCCAGGCTTTGTGATACTTGATCTTGTGCTCGTTTTCGTCCTCACCGCCGTTGCGCTCCAAATCAGAAGAGTCAACCCAAACAATTTCCAAACGCTTTTGCACCGCAAGCGAGGCGTGCTCCAAGGCCTTGACAACAGAGATGTAACTGTCCTGCAGGTCGGTGTATTTACCGACAATCGCAATAGAAACCTTTTCAAAGCTGCGGTCGTGAGAGTTTGTAAGCTTGAGCCATCTGCTCCACAAGTCCTTGCCGCGAGAAATGCGTTCTTTGGAAAGAGCAATGTCACCAAGACGAAGACGCTTTTCAAAAAACTTAATCAACTTCTGGTCCTTCAACAACAAAGGAACGTGGTAGGTAGAGTTGACGTCGTGAACACCAAGAACCTGGTCCTGGCCAACGTGGCAAAACATCGAAATCTTTTGAGTAGGAGCAGCGTCCAAGGGCTGAGGACATCTGCAAGCAATGATATCAGGAGTAAGACCCAAGCTTCTCAAGTCTTTAATAGCGGCCTGAGTGGGCTTGGTCTTCTTCTCGCCACCAATGATAGGAACAAGAGAGACGTGGATGAGGGCAAAGTTCTCGACACCAACACGGAACTGGAACTGACGAAGAGCTTCAACAAAAGGAGCAGACTCAATGTCGCCAACAGTGCCACCAAGCTCAATGATACACACGTCTGGAGTCTCGCCAGTAGAGTCAACAGGGATTTTCGCCACCTCCTCAATCCAGTCTTGAATGGCGTTCGTGAGATGAGGCACGACCTGAACGGTTTTACCGAGGTAGTCGCCTTTACGTTCGCGCTCAATAACCTGCTGATACACTTTACCAGTGGTGATATTGTGACGACGAGTAAGAGTGGCGTTCAAGTAACGCTCATAGTTGCCCAAATCCAAATCTGCTTCTCCACCGTCGTCCAAAACAAACACTTCACCGTGCTCCAAAGGACTCATGGTGCCAGCGTCAATGTTCATATAGGGATCGATTTTGATCGAGGTAACAGTCAAGCCAAGGGTTTTGAGCAAAAGACCAGTAGAAGAGGCAATTACGCCTTTTCCGATACCACTGATTACACCTGTAAATTAAAAAAAAAAAAAAACAAAAAAAACGAGGTTTAAAGATACATTTAGTACGTTTGGTCAATAATTTTTTTTTAAAAAAAACAATCAAAACAATCAAAACTTTTATTATTATTATTATTTTTTTTTTCTTCTCTTCTACTCACCACCAGAAACAACGACAAACTTCATCTTGAAAATATGTTTAAATATGGATGTTTTTATTAATGAAAAAAGACTGGAAATTAATATTAAAAACCTAGAAAAAGAAGTCTTGGAAGTAATGACTGGGGTGGTAGGCAGAAAAGAAGGGAAGGAATCAGAAGAAGGAAAAAAAAGTTCAAAAAAAAAATTTTTTTTTTTTGTAGGTTAACCGACGAACAAAAAAAAAAAACAAAAACAAAACAAAACAAAAAAAACACAAAAACTGATTACAGCCGTTTACAAACAAAAGTTATGTCATGATGAGTAATGGTTAGTAATGGGTTATGTAAGAATTGCAGCCGTGCGTCTCTTCTTGCTCCTTTTGTATTTTTTTATTTTTATTTCTTGTCAAAATATTCATGCTTTTTTATCTACATTATCTTTTTCACTTTATGCTTTAAACTTCGTTAAAAATAAATATATATATACATATATATATACATAAACAATGTCAAGTTCATCTTCTAGCAAAATCAACAATGCTACTACAAATAGTCTAAAAGCTGACTCTTCGGAAGAAACACCCCTACTATCAAAACCTCAGCAACCCTCAAGTAATTCTCAATCTTCCAACCACGAGTCTCAATATGGCTCGAGTCAACATACTTCAAACCATCAAATAACACAAAGAAACCCCTCTCATGTCGGTGTCCCATACTCATTACCCGCATACTCTTCTACTTCTACTTCCTCTGCATACCACCGAGTAGGCCCGCAACGTACTTCTTACACCACCCAAAAACTGAAACTTCTTCCAGACCAACCAAACGGCTTAGATGACGAAGAAAGCGGCAGGGACGTGTACTCGCAAGTGACTCGCATTAAAGACGCTTTGGCCAGAAAAGACGCAGAACGTCTTGGAAAAGCGCACAGGTCGGTCTTGCCGCGTGTCACCGGGTACTGTACCGCGAGCTCGTACAGAATGAAGGAAGTGGTAAGGTATCTGACGTCACGAAAACAACACAAGGCCTCCCCTAAACTGTTTGATGAGTGTCTGTATACTCCATACACTTACAAGAGGGAGTCAAGCCATAGCAATACCAGTAGTAGTAGCAGCAACAATAATAATAATAATAACTCAAATTCATCGAGTTCAAATACCACTCAAACCAAATCCAAAACAAGCAAGCCTAACCCTGAGACGGGGTTCATGAGACTGGACGACGAAGGCGGCGAAATTGACGTGGAGCTGACGGGCCACAGCGACGTTTTCTTGTTTGAGTACGGAGTGGTTGTATTTTGGGGATTCACCGAGACTGAGGAGCGTCGATTTTTAAAGGAATTGGCTCGGTTCGAAAATGAGAAATTGGCTGACGAAGATGTGCAAGTCGAAGAGTTTAACTATTACATTACCAAGAGCTACCAGCCGCGTATTTATAATGACTTTATCACACTTCGTGATGGATCAAATTACATGATCAAGCTGTCGATTTCGCACGCCATTGCGCAATCAGTCAAGATTTCGTTGTTTGAAGAGCTTGTAGACAATACGATTGAAGATACTCAGGATTTCCCACAAGAAGTCGCCGTGACTGGCAAGATCTCCATGAGCAGAAAAGACATCATGAAGAGCATTGGCGAGCTTTTTATTTTACGCATCAATGTCAATTTGCACGGCTCGGTGCTGGATTCGCCAGAGCTGATGTGGTCAGAACCGCACTTGGAACCCATTTACCAGGCCACTCGTGGGTACTTGGAGATTACCCAACGAGCGCAGTTGCTGAACCAGAGACTGGAAGTCATTTCGGATCTGTTGCAGATGCTGAAGGAGCAGATGGGGTACGCGCACGGAGAGTATTTGGAGTTTATTGTGATTGTGCTGATTGCAGTAGAAGTGTTGGTAGCTATTGCGAATATTGCAGTCGATTATATTGCCGCGAAAAAGTAAGCAAGAGGAAGGAATCAAGAGTCATAAACGCTTTGAAAGGTTTCAAAGGGGACTTGAGGAGCTAGGATCAATAAGTGTTTTGTGTTTTGTTTGTAATGAATATATCATTATTATATGTTTTTTATATAGCTTTTAAATATGATTGACATTTTACAATCGTCATGGCTTATAATCAGATTTAGGCCAATTGAGTAAGCATTGATTGGCCTTTTAACATTTTTACCACCATCTTTCAACTCTTTCTCTTTTACTTGACAATGCCAAAAAAAAAAAAAAAAAAAAAAAAAAACTCTACAATATGACACATAATGTTCAAGGTAAAAAGGCCCTGAAAAGTTAGGTTGGCAGGCTCTCAACCACTCGCCTTTTGACCTTGTACCTTGTGTGCTTACTGAAAATTTTCAACGACAAAAAACAACATCAATGTGACTAGAAAAAAAGCCCATGAAAAATACACCAACGATTTGAAACAAACATCAAAATTTTAATTGTACAAAACAGTAAAAAACACAAAAAAATTACAAAACATTATTAACCATTTTTGTTAACGAGGGATTGCCTCGTTCTCCTTCCATCTCTTTTTTTTTTTTTTTTTTAAAAAAAAAGAATTAAACCACATCAATATTTTAAAACTTAGTTGTGAAGACGCTTCTCATAAGAGTGAAGAGAGTGGACACCACCTTCGAGCTGAGCAGAAGGAGATCTGAACTCAAAGCGGATGGTACCATTGTTGACGCCCTCGTGGAACTCTTCAATGCTGCGGACACCCATGTCCTGAAGACCGTGCTGGAGACCAGAAGTCAAGTAAGGAACAAACTTGGTGATGGAACCCTTGTCAACAACGGAACCACTGACACCTTGGGCAACCAAGACAGATTCACCCTCGGAAAAGTATCTGCTGGTGGCAGCATTATCGTTGTTGCCTTGCTTCTCCATGGCTTCAATAGAACCCATACCTCTGTAAGATTTAAGACGTTGGCCATTCTTGAAAAAGTATTGGCCAGGAGATTCAGTGGTACCGGCAAGGAGACCACCCATCATGACAGTAGAAGCACCGAGGGCAATAGCCTTGGTGATGTGGCCAATGTTCTGAATACCACCGTCAGCAATGCATGGAACGCCAAATCTGTTGGCAAACTGTGTGACGTTGTAGACAGCAGTACCTTGGGGACGGCCGACAGCCATGACTTCTTGAGTAATGCAGATAGAACCAGAGCCCATACCGATACGGAGACCGTCAACACCAGCGACAATGAGCTCAGCAGCCTGTTCACGGGTAACAACGTTACCACCGATAACCTCAAGTTCAGGGAAAGTCTTCTTGGCCCACTTGATCATGTCAATCTGGAAGATAGAGTTACCCTGGGAAGAGTCAAGAATGACAACATCAAGACCAGCAGCAACAAGCTTGGTAAGACGCTCACGGTCATCAGGTCTGGTACCAATGGCGGCACCACAGAGGAGCTGCTTACCCTTAGACTTGGAAGCGTTAGGGTAGTTGTGGTTCTTTTGCAAGTCAGTTCTAGAAAGAAGAGCAGTAATGTTACCGGCATTATCAACAATGGGGAGCTTGCCCTTCTTAGACTTGCGGAGAATGTCATTGGCCTCAGTAAGAGTGATGGGTTGGTGAGCTGTGACCAATTCCTTGGTCATGATCTGGGAAACAGGAGTGGAAGGATCATCGTGGAACTGGATGTCACGGGAAGTGACAATACCGAGAAGCTTACCGGGCATTTTGCCTCCCTCTAATTCAAACAAAGAAAAAAAAAAAATTAGTAATGCGATCAATTGAATTATCAATCAAACCAAATGAATTAGCCAAGCAATCGGATCAGTGAATCAAGGTATCCCCATGACCGTTAAGTCATATCGGTAGAACGAAAGTTAAAAAAGTTTAGAAATCATCATGAAAGCAGGCAATTAAAGGATTTGAAATAAAGACTGAAAAAAATAAAACTTACCAGTAACGGGGAAACCAGCGAAACCAAGAGACTCCTTAAGAGCCTTGACTTCACCGACAGTCTGAGTAGGAGAAACAACAACAGGGTCAGAAATGAAACCGTTCTCGTACTTCTTAACCTTGCGGACCATCTCAGCCTGTTCATCAGCAGAACAGTTGTGGTGGATGATACCAATACCACCCAAAAGAGCCATGTGGATGGCCATGGCCTCCTCGGTGACAGTGTCCATAGGAGAAGAAACAAGAGGAGCGTTAAGAGTGATCTTCTTGGAAATCTTGGAAGCCAAAGAAACCTGGCTGGAAGGGAAATCAATCTTTCCAGGAAGCATCAGAAAGTCATTGTAAGTAAGACCACCACGCTTGACAGAGTCCATCAAAGTAACAACATCAAGACCATCACGAGTCTTGTAGTCCTTGAGGTAGTCCAAAGCTTTAGAGCAGTCGAGAGTAGAAGCAGACATGTTTAAATCTATGTATCTAAAAGGGTGGTTATGGAATGAGAAAGGGGAGTCTGGGATGATTGACCAGTTTTCCAAAGAAAAAGAAGAAAAAAAAGTTTTTTTGAGTCTCGGGAAATCAAGCTATATTTATATTAAGCCTGGTTATTTGAAATTTGACAAATAAAATTTTTTTTTTTCAAAAAGCGGTAACGCCGCAACTTTCTGTTTTGGGTAACCCATTAGTAATAGCCCTAACCTGATTCCTAAGCCGCGCAGTTCACCCTAAATGAGAAATATTCAGCACACACACACACATATTGATAAAATACCTTTGGTTTCTATGTACCTTTCATTTTGGTTTAGTAAAGACAAACAACGCTGCTGATTAAACAAAAGAATGAAATCCAGTACTCCACGAAGAGGCGCTCCGGCACCAAACCCGTTACCTGAATCTGAAGGTGAGTCATAGACTTGGTGATTTGTTATCATTGATGATTAATGATGATTTGTCATATACTAACCTATTATTAATTTCTAATTGTTTTTATTTACAACAGAAACCAAATACAAACTGAAATGTATCGAGCTACGTAAACGTACTCGTGAAATTGAACAACACAATGAGCTGATGGCTCTATCTGTTGCGCGTACTAAACGTGATATTAAGCGTTTGAGGTTAGAACGTTCTCTTTTATTGGAAAAACTCGAACAACGCACGCTACTCGCAGACATTGACAGGTCTCCTTCACCACCAAACTCTCCTGGCCAGTCAATTGGATCTCTTTCACAGTCTATTTTGGAAACTGCAGCAGCCTCAGTGGCTGCTAGTGCTCAACAGGCTCTTCAAGCAAACGGTTCAATTGGAGCTTTAGGCGTTCCTGCTAATGGTGTAGCTGGAAGTTCAACTATGGCTAACAGCAGCATTGTGAATCACGGTGCTACTTTGGCAGCTGCTACTGCTGCAGCTGCAGTAGCTGCTGGTGCCGGAACTGTTTCCAACTCCAACCCTGCTGGCGCTAAACGTGGCGGCTCCGCTAGAGGTTCTAAAAGCAAAGCCAAAGATGCTGCTTCTCGAAACAAAGACGCTTCTACAGCCGATTTATCAACTGCTGAAAACGATGATGAACCAGAATCTACTACTGAAAACTTGTCTACATCTTCTTCTAAAAAGACCCCTGCTTTACGAGACCCCAATCAGCCTCGCCGACCCCAAAACGCGTACATTATATTCTGTGAGCGTGAAAAAGATCGTGTCAAGACCGAGATGGAAAAGGGACGACCTGGGCTACCTTATGATTTGACTAAAGCCATGTCTGATGCGTGGCACTCACTTTCTAACGACGCCAAGCAGAAATACTACAAAATTTATGAAGATGACAGAGAACGTTATACCCGTGAAATGGCAAATTACTTGCCACCCAATCCTACACCAAGCGACCAGCGCGAGAAAATGAGATACCAGAAACAGTGGCAGGAGCTGTTGAAAGCAAAAGAGAAAAAGGCTCAGCAGACTAGTTTGGAGGCAGAGGCTGCTACTGAAACCGTTCCTTTGACTGTTTCAAATAGTGGCAAAGCAGAAAATGAAGGTGAAGAAGAAGAAGAGGAACAAGAGCAAGGAAAGCAGCAGGAACAAGACCAGGACCAGGATGAAGAAGGTGATGGTGACAATGATAATGATGAGGAAGAAGAAGAAGAAGAAGAGGATGAAAAGAGTCAAGAAAATGAACATGGATCAGACCATGAAAACATGGCGTCTGATTCTGGAAGTTCTGATGGAGAGTCTGGTGATGAAAATGCATATTAAACTGGGGGTAGTTTATTAAAAATGACATACTTGACATAATATCATAGTATTATTGTTTGCTTTGAATCGTGAAGCAGGAATGAATGAGTTGCTTCATGTTATATTGTTCAGCAATATATACTATGGGCTTTTTTTTGCATTTGTTGTTTTTAAGATATTTTGTTTTTATATTATAGGCTTTTGTACTTGAATACATATTTATCTAATGATTTTTTGAAATTGTAAAGTTATTTACACTGAATTGATTGCTGGTGTTTGGCTGTAGTATTTCTCTTTCTCTTTCTCCTATGAAGTTGTAAGGTATCTATTGGCTTTGATAAAAAAGACGTTTACTTTACGATAGTACTATATCAATCTCAGCTTTTAATTCTATCTCCCCTAATATTCTTCCATGACTGCTTTATCCTTTATTTTCCAACTATTCCAATGCTTTACGATGTCAGACGTTGTCTGTATCAGGAAATTGTTTTTGAACAACACGCTGAAGCTATTACTGACTGATATTTGTCATT
>JAKTYL010000202.1:0-26228 GCA_030578715.1 Magnusiomyces tetraspermus
CGAGAAGAGCACGATCGACCTTGTTGACGACAAGGACAGGCTTAATTCTCTCACCAAGAGCCTGACGAAGGACAGTCTCGGTCTGGACACAGACACCTTCAATGGCATCGACGACAACGAGGGCACCATCAGTGACACGGAGAGCGGCAGTGACTTCAGAGGAGAAATCAACGTGACCGGGGGAGTCAATAAGATTGATCAAGAACTGGTTACCGTCAGTCTTCTGCTTGATCTCCTTGACATCATCTTCAGACATCTCAGAGTAAAGGGAAATAGCGGTAGACTTGATAGTAATACCACGTTCCTGTTCGTCCTTTCTGGTATCAGTGAAACGGGCGGAACCAGCCTTAGCAGCGGAAATAATACCGGCACGCTGAACGAGGGAATCGGTCAAGGTAGATTTACCGTGATCGACGTGGGCAATGACGGACATGTTACGGACATTGGTGACCTTGTCCATAAGGGCACGCATTTGCTGTTAAAAAAAATGAGGTTAGTCTAAGGTTACAATTTAATCAATCGTCAAATCCAAAGAACTCAACAAGAAAAAACTTTGAATTTTAAATCCAAAAAAAACTTACATCGATAGTGAAAGCAACTGAATACAAAATAAATAAATAAAAAATGATTTTGAGAGTTTTAGTTAGTAATTGATTCACTTAATGTTAAGTTCAAATCATTTTTCACGCTTCAAAAGCTGCCAGTTGGCCTGAAAAACTAACCGTTTAATGTCGTTAAACAGTGTGAAAAAAGCAGCTGATTCCAAAAAAATCAGACAAGACCAATCCAGAAATCAAATCAAACATACCCATTTTGAAATCTTCTCAGTCCAACCGAACGGCAACTATCTAATAAGAGGTGAATATCAAAAGGATTGAAGAAAGAAAAGAAAAAAAAAAAAAAGAAGGAGAAAAGGGAAAAAAAAATGGCAGATGAGAAGGCTTTTATACTACAGACTTTTCATGCAGTGGTAGAGAACAGTTGATGGGTAAAATTTTTTTGATTAGGGTTAGGTAACCGGTTGTGTACGGCGTTTACGGCGTAAGTGTCAAAAAAGCGTGGCTGTTATGCCCCAAAGCATCACGTGTGTGTATTTGAGATCAGCCATATCACGCAGTCACAATTACTCATTATTAATAATCTTTAGAAATATGTGAAATTGTAATGTGTATAGTAAATATCTGTCACAATCAGTCACAAAAAGCCGTTTTTCGATGCTCGAAGCCTGCACTATTAGAACTCCAATTTTAAGAGTTTGAATTGACTTTCCAATTGTTCATATTTTACAAAATACTTGTATTTTCTGGGTTATTCTCGTTTATTCTCACGTTTTCTGGAAACATTCTTTATTTGCATTCAGGTTTTTAATTGCAAATTACTAATTCCAAACCATATTATTTCAAATAATTGAGGTCTTAAACTGAAAATATAATTTTCAGTTGTCTTCATGATTTTTGAACTTTGTATTACAATCCGTCACTGTTGATATTCATACCATGATACCAAACTTGTTGGATAGTACATATACATCAAGACGTAGCAAAAGAAATTCATCATACTAAATGCAGCAATTCAGGTATATGTTTCTATGGTTTCTTTAGATTTTTACAATGGCCTTCAGGCTTCGAAATCAAATCGAGTTCAAGCGTGTTTTCTATTTCTTCCAAGGTTATACATGCTTTGCGAAATTTACTCTTCTTAAGAAAGCTGCCACTACTTTCGAGACAAAAAAGTAAATGAATTGGGTTTTTGTTTTCTGAATCCAAATATTTACGCAGTTCAATTACCCTTTTCATGACACAGTGTTTATCATAAGAACAATTGTCTTCATACTCAGTTAGTTGATATGTGTTAAATATTACTATCTTTAAAAATGAACTTTGGGCAAAATAACAACATATTAACTGATTTATTGGCTATAAATAATGCTTCATTATTTATGACGCTTGAACAGCAGTACCAAAAAATGTCCAAAGGTTTAAACAAAATAATTTTATTATGTACAAAATATTAAAAATCAAAAGTGCCTTGTTTTTTTTTCTTCTATCAGCTAATGTTCTTTAACGTTGACTTTGGGCCTGGATCATCTTGACGACGTTGATGTTGGTATCCAAAAAGCGGTTGATACAGTTACTGAGACAAGACTCTTCGGCACCGTCTAAAGTGCTAGAGTTGATCTTGGTGACGCACTTCTTGAAGCACATGTCAGTGAAGTTGTGAATAGCTAATAAATAATAACAATAAAATTAATGAAAAGTTTTCGTTAGTTACCCATTCAAGAAGTGTCAGCATTAAGCATTTGTAACTTGTTATTCGCTATGTTTGCTCTTTTTGAAGCTTTACTTACACATTTGAACCTTGGATTTAGAGTTTTCAGATTCCATCCACTCAACAATTTCTTTACGAGTGTTCGCATCCAAGTTGGCGAGAGTGCTGGCGTCTAATTCGGACATATTGTTAGCGTTTGTGTTAAGTATTTGGTATGTGATGATATCTAGAGAGGTATGTATAAAAAGGACTTTGAAAAAAAAAAGTTGGGAAGGTTTGTGAAATTTGAAAAATAGTAAAACCGTGATAATCATGTGATATCAATGATTTACTATAGTCACGTTTATATATTTGTTTTGAAATCTAGTATTGATCAACTTTTGAAGTTTTTACTTTTGATTTTCGCGTTTATCACTGTTTGTATCAGAAGGTCTATTGTGAATGATCATAGCGATTTTAGACAATGTGAAATAATAACAATATTTTATTCTTGACAAACTAGCTTATACCATAACTTATTATACCCATCCGAAATTTCAAAAATCATCAAAATAGACAATAAACCAAGTGAAGCCAATTTTGAATCAAATCAATTAAGCATAATGATTAACTCGACCAACAAAAGTCCCAGCTCATTTGGTTCAGCAGCTCAACGCGATAAAAGCACTAGTCTCTACACAGAGACCGGTGGCATTAATCACGATTCTAATAAAACGAATATATCAAATGAAAATAACCCACAATTTGATACCAGGTATTGGAAGGACTTGGAGGAAGATTTAAAGCTTAGAAAAAATCGGTTAAAAAAGTTCACAAATATAATGGGATTAGACAACAAGGATCTTGAATTGTCAAACAAAACAGAGCAAGAAACGATCCAAGAATATTATCCAATTCCTAATGTTGATAAAATTTTAGAAAAGAAGAAAGTGGCGGAATTGGAAGGACATAATGAGAAACCAGTTTTTAATCCTATACCTCAATTCGCATATCACAGAGACCAAATGAACAAAGCATTACTAGAAGAAGCCCTTTTGGTTCTTTCTTCCATCTCTAAACATGATTCACATTCTACTACATCTGAAGACGATATAAAAATATGTTCTGCCTACTCCTTACTAAAACTGAGCTACATAGATGCTTTGGAACATTCGATAGAGTCCGAATCGTTTGTATTCAAATCAGGATTGTCTTTAGTTTCTTCCCGTGCCTTGTGTTTTGTGACAGCAGCTACTTACTTACGAAAATATACAAGCAATCTCAAAGATACCAAAAAAGCATTAATAGAGCGTCAAGAAAAGCTCAAACAAGAAGTCCGAACCAGAAAAGAACAAAACAACAAAGATTCATCAATACTTGATTTATCAGGCCCGGTAACTCAAAATGCAAGAAAGATAACAAGGCAATTTGAAAGTACTACTGTTACTAGAAACGATTTTATATTAGAGAGACTGGACACTCGTCGTCTAGCTATACATGATGAAGTCGCCAGGCTGATGAGGAGATTGAAGATTGTTATAGATCATCATATATCTCCATTTATTTCCAAAAACCTTGAAGAGCTGTATCGGGCCCCAATATCAATGCTTGAACACCGTTTAAAATCTACCAACTACATAAAAAATGACCATTTTGGGCCCAACAATCAAATATCACGTAAAATAAGAAACTCTGAAACCCAAGAAAACGAAGCAGATGGTGGTTTAAAGGTCCAAACACAACAAGGTGTTATAGGCCCTAATCCTATGCATATTGTTGTTCTTAACAAAAACTCAAGCCAAATTCCCAAGAAATTGTTATCAGAATATGATCCTACAGATCATGCTCAGATTTCTGTTCGTATGAAAACTCTGATTAAATTTTTATTAAACCAGTTGATGTTTACCAAACCTAATCAACACGAAATTTACCTTGAAATTTCAAATTTAAATGATCCTGTCATTAAAATGATGCTCAGGTGTGATCTTGTGGTTCAGGCTCCTAATAATCCGTTATTAATTAGACTACGAGATTTTGGTACGTCTTTGGCCAAAGCTCCGGGTTTAACTTATAAGTTGCCTTGATTAGCTGTTAATAAATACATATAGTTTTTTTTCTCATCTTCTAGTATACACTAATCAAAAATTTATATATTTTAATTGAGTTCTTCTTAATTGTACCTAAATGATAATAATCGTAATTTAAATATTATATTGTCACATCAAAACCAATTTTTAAGTAGCACGAGACCCCATAATACCCTGGGGATTTCTATTCTTTAAGCCGTCAACGCTTCTGGTAATTAACGCCGACTTAATCTCCTTTCGAATCTTGTTCTTGTATTGGAATGCAATGATATCAACTCTGGAAGAATCCGCAAGCGCTTCCAGTCTACTAGCAGTAACCGGGTATTTGGGAAAAGGCGAAGAGTTATTGCTAAAACCATCGTTACCGCCTCCAGTCAAGGAGGGATACAATGAATTGTTATCAATAAGCTTCATACGGTTGAGACTCATTGCCAAACTAGCTTGCTGACGATCAGCAATTTGATAAGGTGTGACCATTTCTTCTTCTCCATAACCTCGGTCATACTCGCTATCATCATCGTCTCCAATTTCAGCCACGTCTTCAGAGATAAAGCTTTCGTCATCACCGATATTACCTCGGGATCTTCTAGCTAATGACTGGCTACTGGCATTAGCACCAAAGTTAGTCAAACCAGCGTTAGTCTTAAGGGAACTATAACGCTGCGCCATTTGATTAATTCTGAATGACTTTTCAGAAGCCATCCGGTTGAGTTTGATGATTGAGCTGTGGATTCCACGAATTGAGGGTTTATAATCTCTTCTGTCCAACTTCGACTTGAGAACTGTGATCTTAGACTCAAGCTGGTTCAGATCAGCCTTGACGGCTGCTAAATGCTGGCGAATGCTCTTCTGTAATACAGCAGCTTGGAATGGAAGACTTCGTAATCTTGCAATTGATTCATCTAAAGCACTCGAGCGAGCCGAAAGTTGTTCTTGAATGTTATCAAGTTGCACCCGAAGGTTAACTAAACCAGAAGCAACATGATCTATATTCGACTCTTTTAGATTTGAGCTGAGTTCGAAGGTTTCTTGCTTAAGTTGTTTAGAAATTGCAACCAAATCCTTTACTCGGCTAAGTGGCAACTTCTCAGGATTCGACAAAGAATCTAGGGTATTTTCAGTTTGCTTTTGAATCCACTTGTTTTCTTCAATATAACTGGCAGTGCGCTGGCTGTTGAGTGCAAGAATACGAAGTTGATAGTTGATTTGATTGAAAATAGACAGAATTTCAGTTTGTTCAAAACATTCTTGATCAGTAGTAACATCGTCTTTCAAATCATCTAACGAAAGATAAACAGGAAGTAAATCGTAGTTTTCCTTAGAAGGAATACCCTCATCTTCATCGCTGGATTCGTAAAAGTAATCAGAACAGTCAACTGACTCAAACTCCAGCTCAGGTTCCTCTGTTTGGATATTAGCATCAGTCATCTCCACAGGAGGCTGTATTTCTTCTTCTTCACTTTTAGGTTCTGCTTCAACCTCTTTAGTTTCGTCATCTGCATCAACTGCCTCGTTTTCATTCTTTGACTGCTCTACTTCAAAGTCCGAATCGTCTGAACTGTCAACGGCAGAGAAGTTTTTCTCTTCAGACGAAGAATTGTGTCCAAGCTCAGTTTGAACTTCTTTCTTGTCCTTTTCCTTAGACTCACTGGACAATTCGTTTGGTTCGCTGCGAGCTGAAGTATCGGGTGTATAATCAGTTGAAGCAGCAGGCTTATTATCAGCTGAAATAGGAGGCTTATCGACAGTCAAAACAGAGGACCCATCAATAGTTGAGGTAGACAATTTCTTATTCCATCGTGAGTTGAGTCCTGAGTGAGCAGAGATGGAAGAGGGCTCAGCAGCAGGAGATGCTTCGGGCTCCTTTTTGCCAGTAGATTCGGCATTTGTGCTTTGCTTCTTTTCACTAGCAGGCTTGTCAGTTGATCTCTTTTCCTCTTCAGCAATGGACTCCTTTTGCTTTTCTTTTCCAATTTCATTTTTCTTTTCAGAACTAGTTTCGGTTGTTGTCTTTTCTGCCTTATCAGTATTGGGTTCAACGTTTTGTATCCTTTCCCTTTCAGTTGTGGCTTCAGAAATTGGTGATTCCAAATTTTCTTCAATCGGTTTGCTGAATTTCTCTCTAATTGGCCCAGTAGCTATTTCAGCAGTTGCTTTGATGACAGGTTTGCTAGAGGATTCATCAACTGCTGAATTGACCTCCTCAGTAAATTCTTTTACTTTTTCTTCATTGGCCCCTTCGATTGACTTTTCTTCCTTTCGAGAACTTGTGTCAGTACTTTCATTATTCTTAGAAGGCTTTTCTTGATTATCAACAGAAGAGTCTTTAATCAATTGTTCTTTCTTTGGTAATTTCACAGAATCCTGGACTGAATTTTCTTTCTTCTTGTCTTCGTATGTGTTGCCTTCATCAGTAGCCTTCAATAAAACAGGCTTGGCAGAGGGGTCTTCGTAGGTAATTCGGTTGTGTTCATTCACCAGTTTTTCCAACAGTAAAGTATCATTCAAAATACCAGTTTTATTACAAATAGTCCATACCGAAAAGCTGCCCGAAACATCAAGCACCCATAAAATAGGCTGTGGCTTTGTATCTGTTTCTGAGCCTATGGACAAATCAGAAACATCTTTATCTGAGGATATATCCAAAGCAAAGCCAACAATAGAATTTGACAGATCACAGTCCTCATCATCGTCGTTCTCTATCTCTGGCAAGTTACCTCTATCGGAGTCATTGACAAATTGAATAGCATCATCTCCTGTGACAAGTGAGATCTCATCTGATTGAGAAGAAGAAGATACAAACACAGGGGGAAAGTCCTTATTATTGCTCCAACCTGAAATAGTTACAGAATACCAAACAGGATATCGTTCATCATCACCAAATGGTTGAGCAGGCTCAAACTTTTGCCACACAAATATACTATTTTCGGTTTTGTGGCTGACCATGTATCCATCATACTGCGCTGCGTTTTCGTCGAAAGCAATGAGATTGAAAACTGTATCTTCTTTTGTTGATCTTATATAAATAATTTTAAAATCTTCTCCAATGGTTTTGGGAACAGGAGTCTTTGATTTGATGGTACCAGACACATCAGTGATCACTAGTTGTCGTGAAGATTCATCGGTTCCAGTAATCGATGTAGCAATAATGACATTATCCCCAGTATCGTTAAATGCAATTGCTGAAACAGGTCCTAACCCACTGTGATTGGCTCTATCATAAAAAATTTTCCAGGTTTTACTAGTGATATCCAGTACATTGATTGTTCCATTGTTGAACAGAACCAAAACCTTTGTAGAAGCATGTGGAAATGGTTGAAAATCCAAAATGTCGTCATTAGCTTTAATTTCTTCGTGCTTGCTAAGACCAGGGGCAAAAGTCTCAGATTGTTGATCTAACAGATAAAAGAAAACATTATTGGATTTCAAAGTGACAAATAAAACACATTCGTCAGCAGAAAAGCACACGTTTGTGACATCTTCATCAAATTCTTTCTCGAAAACAGTCTGGAGATCTTCAGTAGTGGATCGATTAGATAAAGCTTCGCGAACAGTGTCCAGATTAAACACTGTGAGTTGTTTGTTGGAGGCACATGCAATTTTGTTGGTCTTGTTTGCAATTGAAAGTAGTCGAACAGGCCCTTTAGGACGTGAATTGAACTTGCCAATTACTTTTGTAGGAACAGAACCAACAGCTGCAAATTGCCATTCATCGGAAGTAGTGACCGGTAGCTCTGATATTGTGTTGTCCATTGTGTAGATATATATGTTTACAGACAAATATTGGTGTTGACAAAGATGAAAGGTTGAAATGCTAATATCAAATGAGACGCATGTGTGTTATCATTCAATTACAAAACAAATTATTGTCAAATTTGAAAACTAGATATACCCAAGTGTGTTGGCTTGAATGTTGATATTTGACAGTACTGATGAAGGTTACTTAAAAATTTCAGGTTGGGAGGTGATGTATGGAAATAAAACACACAATGACTAATATGTTTGTCATCACTACTATCTAGTGGGTTAACATTTGAAAGCAGTTATACAATTGCGCCATTGGCATCCAAACAGTATAAAAGTCACAATTTTTGAATGCTAATAACTATCAAAAAACTTCAATTATGTAATTAATTAATGAATTATTATGATTTAAACGCGTATTTGATATTTTAGACGATAAGAAAACGTGAACATAATATTTTATTATTTGTTTTTTAAGTTCCTAATAAAAAACAATATAAAACCAACATGGCAAAAAAGTTTTCAAAAATCATACACATAATCATAACTAATCATAATGAGAAAACAAAGCCAAAAGAAAGGTTTAAAAAACGCAAAAAAAAAAAATGCTATATATATATATATATATATATATATATATATATACCCAGAAAGAGAAAAAAAACAAAATGCTAAATAACCAAAAACGATGAAAAGATCTGTAAACGAAAAGAAATAACCGTCAGCAACTTAAATAATATCCATCCTGTATATACAGGAATTTAAAAGCTAATTAAAAAATGTAAGAATATAAAAATGTTAATAACAAAAGCAGAAATGTGCATTTCAAACACTTTCAGCCTTCAAAACGTCAACGGGAATTTCATTTCTGAAGTCTCGCTTACAAAGAGGGCAAAGAGCTTTATTTGTGGTAAGCCATGGTGTAATACACTCATCATGAAAAACGTGGTTACAAGAGAGTAACCTGACAATATCATCATTTTCATCTGCACCAGAGTACAAATCGGTTTCTTTTTCTGTGCTTGCAGAAGTTTCCGCTATAGACACAGCGCTTGTGGAAACAGCAGTGGTATCTGACCCATTTTCAATTTCCAAATTGTCAGTCTCTGAAGACTGTTGCGCTTCTTGTGTATCATCCCGTTCTTCAATTTTTCCCTGACAAATTGGGCAAAAGACGAAGTCTTCATCTTCTGGAATAGGCGTTTGATATTTAGAAGCCCTCTTGACGGATGCAGCTCGTGAAATAGAAGCAGCCATGTCTAGATCATTTACAGTATCTGCCGCTTCTTCTGCTTCTTCGTTTTGCTCGGCCACAGCTCGACCAGAAACAAGACCACTAGTTGCTGGCCCCAAAGAATCAAAGTCAGGCAATTCTGCAGTTTGAATGGGCTGAAGAGAATTTATTGCTTCATCATCAAAGCGGCTTGAGGCGCGATATGATCTCTCTGCTAAACGCTCAGATCTAGATCTGGTTGGAACGTGGTATTTGCTGTGTAATTGATGATCAGTGCTGCCTACAGCCATTGAAGTTGAACGAACAACTCCAGCACCAACCAGATGAGCACCCATTCCAAAAGGATTGGGGCCTGTTTCCGAATGAGACGCATATCCTCTGGCATCAAAGCCGGAATAATAGCCTGGTCTTCTTGCCCCAACAAAACTCGAGTCTGATTTCACACCAGATCCTGCACTAGGAGGTAAGGAACGACGAGAAAGATCGTGTAAATCATTGTTTTCTCCCATCAAAGGACGATTAGACTGAGCAGCTGAAGCGGGGTTGAAGAATGAAACCCAGGAAGCCATTGTCTTGGTCCAGGTGTCTCTAGAACTGTCACGATTAAGAGTTGCAATGTTTTGAGTTTCGTGTTCAGAACCTTCAGAATCTGATCCATCAGAAGAGCCAGTCTCGTCGTTAGCATTATAGTGGTAATCGTAATTGCCTTCTAGATGGCCGTCACGTTCTAGATCAAGATTCAAATGAGAAGATGATGCAGGCAGAGTAGCAAGAGGTGATGTGGGCAAAGCAGGCTTTTTCCCTGGAACAGACACTGCACGAATCAAACGAGAAGGAACTGCTGATGTTGTAGGGTTGGTGCTAACAGAGTGAGTTCTCTGAAAGCCTATTGGGGTATTGGGATTGGTATCATTAAGAGAAACATCACTCATATTTGCAAAGTTTCCAATATTGCTATGACTAGAGTTAATGCTTTGAAAGCTCTCAGTACGTGGAATTCCAGTAGCATTGAAAGAAGAGAAAGCTGGCATTGGCACGGGATGAAGGATTCTCTGATCATTTCTATCTTCATTAATTTGAGAAGAGTCATTAACCTCTGAAAGCTCTGGAATGGTATCAGTTACAGGTGAGTTAATCGGTCTTGGGCTGCCTAGCGATTGGCGAAAAGAACGTCTACTTCGAATACTGAATCCGGTGGATTTGCGTTTTACTTCGCGAGCCTTCATAGACGTGTTTCTCGCAAGTCGATAAAGGTCGTGTTTTTCACGTCGATATTTTTGTGCAGGAAACATGGCGTTGAGTTCATATATAGTGAGTGCATATGCATTTTCCCGTACAACACGATTATAAGCGTCAGCCCACTCTTCGTCTTCTTTTCCTCGGCTAGGAGGCGGGACTTTAGGAGCACGAGGCCTTCGTCTTTGGTTGTTGCTATTGTTCCTACCAGCAGAATTTCCTGAACGGTCATCGCCAAACAAAGCAGCTTGCTCTTGAAGTTCGGCAGATGTTCTTGGTTGACCCATCATCGTGGCTCGAAGTTGTCTGCGTCGTGCTCTTCGGTGTTGGCGTCTACGATGAGACCGTTCCGCGGGCGTCAAGTTTTCATCATTGACTGAAGGGTCTTGTATATATTCATTAGGTCCCGAACCGGCTGAATTGGCACTTTTGCGATGGTTTCGGATCACATTGTATAGGAACCAAGTCATGAGCAGCACAAAGGAGACGGGTATGATGACCGATAATACAATAGCTCCAGCACTCATTAATGTAACGTTTGTTTAAGGAATATAAGTGTATGCGGTGATATTAAACTATTGGCAGTTTTGAAAGATCCAAATTTAAGGTATTTGGGCTGGGGAAGAAAAGACCAAACTTTGCGGCTGTGTAACAAAGATGGTATATAATAAAAATGAATATTGAAAGCAACCAACTAAGAGGAAAACTGCCAACAAACAAAATTGACAAAAAAAAGTGGTTTGAAAAAAGTCTAAAAGTAAAAAAAGGTTAATTACGATAAGAAGCAAAAAAATAAACAAAGGAAGAAGATAAAATACAGAAATAAAGACCAAATGGCTGGTTTTCAAAACGAGGCGGTTAAAAATAGATGGTCACATGACTAAATACTTGTGACAAGCTGATAATTAATTACACATTATGTCACAATTGAAAACTTGTAAACTCGTATATTTTACTTGTTAGGTCTAAAATACATTTGTGTTAAAATCTATTTATATTTTTGTATTCAGATCATTTTTCCGTGACAAGCCAGCTACTCCAATATGGTTACTAACAAGGGTATTATTATTACCTTTTCCACAGCTGTGAATGTGGGCCGTGCTTGACGTCAGTAAAGCTGCTGATGCTGCAATGGCTTTTGAAGAGCTGAGAGTGTTTGAAGAAAGTGAACTGGCAGTTAATGTTTCAGGTATCGCTAACGTGTTGACATTCCCACTGTAATTGTTAGCAGAGTTGCTGTTTCCAACGGCATTAGTTCCTCCTGATAATCCTGACCCATTTGGCTCATATTTTTTTCGCAGCCTTTGAATCTCCATATTTTTTTCATGTATTTCATGCAGCAATGCTTCGTTCTTTTGTAAACCATTTGTGTCCTTGTGAAGTTTTTGAAGTGCTTTTTTGAGTTGCTCCTTTTCTTTACCCATGATTGACAAATTTGATCGCAATCTCAAATTTTCTTCAGCCAAAAGCTTGCGATATTGTGTGCTTTGTTCCAATTGATCACACACTTGTGCTGATGACTTTTTCAATGCAGTGTAAGTTGTCAAAAGTGTATGTGCTGATATCATTTGTTGTTTGAGTTTGCGAACGGTGTCTAAATTAATGTCTTTATTTGACTTTGTGCATGTAGTTGATCCGGTTGGATCAGTGTTTGTACCATTGAAACTTGTCTTGCTTTCAGGCAAAAAGTCACTGCAAACAGACTCAGGTGAACTAGTCTCGGGAGTGATTGTCATTCCTCCGCTTGGAAGTTCACGAACATCTTCAGGAAGGAGCAAATCAACATGGCTGCTTGGCTTAGGGGTGTTGACGTAACCAGTTTGAGAGCCAAGTAGTTTATTATAAACCATAGCGGTAGGTAGTGGCCTCATAACAGTATTGCTAATGATACTGTGGTTGTGCATCTTTGTAGACTTTGAAAAATTAGAAACAGGCGGTGATGGTGGTAATCCGCTGTTTTTTAATTGTTGATAGTGTCGTTGTAAGCCATTGGGCATTTGACCCAAGCTAGGAACTTTTGAGTTGAATAATGCAAAGGTATTTGAATGCAAGGTATTAGCAGCTGGATTATGCTTAATGGTTGATACGGAAGAACCAGAATGATAAATTTGTTTGCTGTGATTATTATTAGAAAAAGCTACTTCTTGTCTTTTGTTTTGATTAGCTGCTTCAACAGGCCGTTTTCGTTTTGGTATCGGAGAGACAACAGGCTCAGGCTGGGAAGATATGGTTGGAAATGAGGCTGAAGTAAAGCCACTAGACATGTTTTTATTATTATCATTACTATCGTTACTCTTATCAATGACGAATGAGTTGGCCGATGATAAGTTTGATGACTGTAAGCCAGTTGGAATTGCAGATAAGTCGGAGGTATCATCTAAGCACGATTCTCCAAACAAAGAATCAAAGTCAAGGTCTTCGAGTACAGAAGAATGTTCAGGGCTTTTGGCTTGTTGTATTTCCTGATAAGAAGAATCTGTTGCATCTTGTTGATCACTAGGCGGCTTAATGAACCCAGAAGCTGCTTCTGCTAGTGTGTTCAATTTAGATTCTGACGCGTTTTGTGTACTTCCTGAGTCGCTATTTTCCTTTTTTTCGCCAACTTCATCATTGCTATTATTGAACTCGGCTGTGCTTGATTGAGCAGGCGTTTTCTCAACATCAGTTCGGTCATCTTGGTCACTTGAAAATGAAGGGCAAACAGCCATCTCAGAATGGTTTGAAGAGCTGAGTGCAGATATTGCGTTCTTTTCAAACATACTTTTCCATTCACTCATATCAATATCAAAATCAATATCCAACAAATCCATCTTTAGTGAGTCTTCAAGATCTTTGATACCAGGGGATGATCTTGGTGATGAAGGCAATGTTGAGGACGATAATGCATTTGTTGATTGCGAAAATAGCGAATCATTATCTTCTGTCTCCTCTAAACTTTTGGAAATTTTTTCAGTGGTATCATTATTTTGGTCATTGATACGAGTGATTCCGTTCACATTTTCATCTTGATCTTCAAAAAAATCTTGCAAATGGCGAATCATAGTAAAGTCTTCTGTTTCTTGTTTAATTGCTACCTCAGATTCGATATTTTTGGTTGATTCATTACCGCTGCTAAATTCCTTGCTCACAGTATTGTCATTTTCCAAATTTTTGTTTCCGGGAGTGTTTGAAACTACTGAAATTTCAACTAGTGACGAGTCTTTGGAAACCGAATTATTAACGTCTTCGTCGTTTTCGTAATCATTAATAGGCGAGCTGACTCCAAACAACTCTTCCATCTCAGAATCAACTTCGAGTTTCATCGTTCAAGAAATAATGTAAGTTGGTTTCAAAGCCAGTTTCAAAAAACCCAACTTTCAATCAGTTGTTTCTGCTGTTGAATTTCAAATGTTGTTTTGACCCCAGGCATAAAAAACAAATAGTCGAAATTTTTGAATTTTCAGACTTGCCAAAAAATTTTTTTTACACTGAGCGTCAGCCGTACAAACAATGTATGTATAACAAATTATGTAGCACACTCTCATTACATCATTGGCTCTTTCTTTAAACAACTTGGGTCGCTGTTAAATAAATAACTAAAATCGAATTGAGTAATGATGTTGATATGATATGTTATCTAATATGAATTATATAAAATAGCAAATATTGAAGCAAATTTAATAAATAGTTATAAAACTTTTGATTTTTTTTACTTTTCCATATATACATACTCAGTTCAAACTATAAACATTTTTTTTACAACACAATAGTTCTAGTCCCATTATCTTGCTCTTCAACATTCATATTCTCCAACTGAACTGTCTCTAGATATTCTTTGTCTCTGAATGATATTGAGACAACATCCATAACAATCTTTCCAATCGTGATAGTCGCAACAACCACCATCAAAAATGCAATGACAACCTTGGGGTGGTCTGCTAGATGGACCCAAAATGAAGAGGCCTTAGAAGACAATGGTACGCCTGCTAACCCGAGACCAGTACGAATAGCGAAACTAGTTATAAAACAAGCAATGTAAGTCACGACATATCCAGAAAACAAATAGGGTTCTAATGGAAGGAAATGGTAAATCTGATTCGATCCTAGGGTATTAGCTGCGCGAATTGCGGAGCTCAGAACAGGTATAGAATTATGCGAAAGTGCCAAGGTGTAGAGTGTTAAGTGAAGTGGAATGAAAAAGGCATAACCGTGTTCAAAGAAAAACAAGAGTTTGTGACCTGATGAAGTAGAGGGTGTGACAAAAAGAGCTAGCACTTGGAAGGGCTGAAAGATTATTGAATCAGCAAAAAAGGCAAAAATGTATCCATAAATACACCCAACCCTAACAAAAGTGAAAATATGCTTTTGAAGTATCGAAGGGGTATTCTTTAACTTGGCTAATTCTTGCTTGAAATTATCAAAGTTTTTAGCAATTAAAATAGCATAAATAGCTGGTGCCAAACCAATCAACCAACACAAAATTATGTTGTTCTTGACACCTTGCATTTCAATATTGAATACTGTTCGTAAAACAAGACGGCCAATGATAATAGGGAAACCAGTCAATGAAAAAACACCAAGAGCGCCGAAAAACCAAATCACAGAAAGGAATCCAGCAACACGCCAGCGGAAACGAGGTGGCCTATACACAACATCATAGTTTTTATTCTCAGTCTCGACATCCTTTGCTTTTTTAGTTGGATCGAGTGGTTCATCATCTTTGGTGACAGGCAAAAATAAATTAGCGTTTTTCTTGATTGAAGCATTGTCCGCATTTGGAGCTCTGACAAAGTATCCATCTAAGACGAAATAAGCAGCATCAGCTGGCATACCTGCAACCTCTTCAATCTTTCGGGGATGTGTATAATCTGGTTGGATATCCATAAACCAGGCTTTAAAACTGCCATAGTAAATAGTTCCCTGCTCCTTAGAAACAGGCTTGTTGAGAACAAAAGATGACAACCTTAACAAATGGCAAGCCCGGTGGAAAATAGCAGTCCACATTGTTCTGATTATTAAACTTGGTTCAACCAGATTGATAGAATAAATCAAAGGACAAATGAAAAAAACCCAAACCAGCGCGTACTGATCGAACTTCAAAACAGGGTGTTTCCAATCAAGAGTAAGGGGCAAAAAAAACACGTCCAACAGGTATCTGAATGACCAAATTACGCCACCAATGCACTGCAGAATCAACTGACTGTAGATGAGACCAGAAAGACCAATCTTTCCGAGTTGAGGTAACACCTCACGTTCCATGACATCGCCAATTGGATGAACGTTTGGATCATTAGGATCTCTGACAAAATAAAGTAAACCAGAACGCATAATCTTTCTGCACATACTGACGAAAAATGCAAACTGGAACATGTAAGCAGTTCCCAAAGACCAATAAACCAAGGGACTTGCAAAAGGCCAGTTTACTGTAAATGTGAAAAGGTCGCTAACTGTAAGGCTGGGTGTCAAAGGTAATAATGTGATAGCCATTAATACGCCACACATCATTGGGAAAACAAACAATTCGATCCCAGCAATGCAAATAACTTTAACAAGAAGACCAATCAATCGTACATTTTGAATAATCATGATTTCAGCACGGCGGCCTTCGGGAGTTCTCGATAACCGAGGAGCAAGGTATCCGACAAAGTATCCAACAGAGATAACTAATGCAAACCCAATAAACACAAAAACGCCGCCAAAAAACAAACCTTTTGGTGCAGGTGAATAAGTATATTTGAAAAACATCCAAGAATATGAAAATGTAACAATTCTGGAGCTATAATCTTGCCAATATTGTGAAGATAACTCAGAATTTCCAATCAACTTGTAAAAGAATGAAAGAGAAGCGTCGCCAATCAAATTACCGATGTAAAACAAAAACTCATGAGCACCAATAAGCAAAAGACCACTACCAAGGAAAAAGCAGCCTCCAATGATATAAGGACCAACAATCACAATCAAACTCAAGCAAGTGCCAGTCAAAAGTGCAAACAGAAAGTGGAAGATCAATGTAGGTGGATGTCCAAGACCGAGGAGCTTTACAACATCGTTCAAGTCGTCAAGTTCAGGATTTTCGCCGTCGTCGTCATTTACAAAATCTTCAGCTCTAAATCCTTGTCTATTTGCAATATTATTGGCGTTGATAATGCCTGCATCGACTTCTGGATTTTCATTGCGTTCTCGAAATAGCTGAAATTGATCATCAAGCTGTTGTTGCAAGGCTTGAGCTACTTCTGTGTGCTTTGAGTCAAGATTAAGAACAGGGTTATCAACGTTGAGCATAATTCTGAAAAACTTGTTTAAAAGAATGGTATCGATATCCGGGTTTGGAAAACTGCTGTCGTCAGAAACAAGGTTTGGAATTTCAGGAAACTTTCCGCTTTCAAAATCAGGCAGCATAGCAACTTCCTTAAGGAAATCAGTGAGGGGAGCAAAGCAAGGATCATTACGGAATGCCAGATTAATTTGGCTTTCGACAGAGTGAAACCTAAGTGTTATATCGGTACGTGATAGGTGCATTTGAGTAAGAATGTCTCGAATTTCAAGCCGCTGAACCCACTTGATAGCAGCGAATCGAACATCCAAGCGCCTCATAGCACCAGCAGCCATAGTATATTCCAAAGGAAGTTCTGGGTTGTTATTATGTGAATGCTTTTTCAATTCAGTCAAAACCTCTTTTCGTTCCTTATCGACTTTATACTCATCCCAATTTGCAACAGGTGGAAAATCTAGATCAGATTCGAAATGCTCGGCAGCATATATACGATCATCAGCAACATCAATCGCCTTCATGAATTTATAATTCAGCCTTTCCATAGCTTTTCTCAAATTGTAGGTGGCATCAAGTAAAGTGATAGAAGAAGTATTCCCTTGCAGAGGATCGGGGAATCGCGATACATGTTTAGTGGCAACTTGCAAAATTACTAAATCTTTGAAAATAGTATCAATCAAATCTTTAGTGCGCATTTCAAGAATGTTGGGAATTAGTCCATCCTCATTAGGAAGCGTAGGATCATTAAGACGAGAACCCATGAAATCCATAGGACTAATAAATTTGAGATTTCTTGGTTTTCTGGCTAGGTGAATTGCCCATGAGGTAGCAAAGTAGCTGAACAAAAGCTGAAATTCATCATATTTAAGGTTATCGTGTTCGTGAATAGAATTGACGGTATTAAAGGCTTGGGTGAAAATAATAAGAGGCATCCAGTAGTCACTGTTAAATTTTGGGATTGTACGAGGGGCACAAAGGTTAAGATAAACAAGTTTAGCCAAGTACGCAAGTCTACCTTTATTAGCAGAATCACGGTCATTAATGTAACGGGATATTTGCTCTCGTTCTTCTTTATTGAGGTCTTCTTCAAGTTTGTCAATTCCCAAAAAGTTTTGCAGGGTGGTTCCGTTAGCAGCAAATCGCTCCAACTCGGTTTGAATGCTCCATCGAAGCATGGAAAGAGAAAGGTAAAGAATTAGAAAAAGAGTAATCAGCAGCAAGCCTTCACACATGTAAACAATGTTTTTTGTAGTAAACATGTGATTGAGCCAAACAAAATTCATCGTTTCAGGTATCAGGGAATAATCTTCGGAAAGGGGTCTAGCTTTGAGTTTTGTGGTTTTGGGATTCACCAAAAGGGTATCAGCGATTTGAATGGAATACCCAAAAGTCCATCGTAGAACAAACGGAAAGTAGAACCATGTTGTTATCCCAAGAGCGAACTTTAAAACTGTGGGAATCACTGATATGAAAAATATTTTTAAAAATGCAAGAGAGTTTTTTGTGATGACATTGAGCGGTAGTTGTTTTGGCATATCCTTTCGGTAAACTACATTTTACTGTTAGATCATATTGTTTTTTCAACTTGTGATTTGTTTGGAATAAAAAAAACATACCTTTGGAAAATTTGAACTTTGTGTTACATAACTCACAAACATTGGGCTTATTAGAGGTTTCTAGCCATTCTTGTAAACTGTGAAAAAAAAGTTAGTTGAGCTTATAGCTTGAAGGGCGTTCATTATGGACTTACCAGTTTTGATGAACATATTTGATACTTCCACTACATTTACATGGGTGAAATAAGGGTTCTAATTCTGTGGCTTCACCTCTACATATTCGGCATAAAGGCATCTCTTCTGACTCATTGCGACTATGTGGCGAATGTTGGCTAGAAAATATGCTATTATCGAAGCTGGATTGGCGCTGTTCTTCTTCATCGCTAGTTTCGCTTTCCAAATAGTCTAGTTGAGAGATATGATCTAGGTCTGCCATCTTTTAAGAGTAATTTTATGATTTCGATAGGTATTATTGGTAATGTACAAAAAATGATTTTTTATGCTTGGTTGCTGACAAAAAACGTAAGTTGTATTTCTCAAATTTGGAACTTGATCTCAGGAATTAACAGCAAAGATTGTGAGTTAGATTCGATCAGAGAACCTAACTTCAGATTGTTGGATCAAGTGCTAAACACTTGAAATTAATTAAAGCAAACAGTTTTTCAGTCTTTTATTTAGTAAGACCAGATCTAAGATGTAGGCAAAAAAAAGTATTTGTAAATTCAGACAAATATGCTGTCAAACAGGTTTCTGTTCAAAAACAATAAATAAGCTGAGGTTGATTTGAACAAAAAAAAAACGTTGAGTGTAGTTGCTGGTATACAAAGCTATGGTGGCGGTGAAAAAGCAAAAGGGTTACCCGGAAATTGATCTGGTTAGTTTCAACACAAACATAAGTTTAAAATCTCTCATACCCAAACTTCTTTAAATCATTGACACATTTCTCTTGATTCGAATACACTTGACTAAACACTAAAATGATAAGACGAGCTCCTACTGCTATACAGCTCACTACGCAAGACGTGCTAGATTATGACGACCAACGTGCTTTGAAACTCGCTCAGGCCCAGGCAAAGGCTCAATCCGAACAAGACGCACTACTTCGAAAAGAAAACAGTGGGTCTAGCTACAACACCCCAGGAAACGCCCACGGAAGAGCAGCTGGGCATGAGATGACAAATGAAGAAAAGACAAAGAGGATGATTCAAGAGAGAGAACAGAGAATGGGGTTGAACAAGTGAGGGTCTGACAATTTACTTTTATGTTTATGACACCCTATCGCTGTCAAACAATTGTATGAAACATCACAACAAAACCCTACAAAATTTTCTTAAATATGCCATTAGTACCCATATTAACACAAGTGATTCGCTTTATGATTAGGTATTGTTATTATTATTGAAATCTTTTATTTCGGAAAAACTCTTTTGGTGAAAAGACTTGAGCGTTGTTACGAATAAATAAACAAAGAATCAAGTTTCTAGTTACTTTTTGTGTGAAGGAAAAAAAAGCAAATACAAAACTAAACAAGGAAAGTTTTACACATTGAAATGAAAAAAAAGCTTTTTTTTTTTTTTTTTTTTTTTTTTGCTAATGATTCGTTTGAGATCTTGTTTAATCAGTTTTGTTCCGATTGTATCCAAGATAGAGTCGTAGTCTTATTCAGAAACACACCAAAAACTTAATTTAAAACCTGGGTAATTATGTATGGACTGATTAAATAAACATAAAAATTGCTATATGTGTCACATATTCTCATGAACTAGTTTGCCTGGTAGTGCTTCGAGCTAAAGGTGCCTGGATTCATTTACCTGTCTTGAACTAGTTGCTAGACTAGAAATTGTGTAGATTTGGATAAAAATTTGGCTAATTCAACTGTAGACTTTAACTAGGTTTTTCACCAGTGTTCAAAGGCACTCTGTTTTGATGGTTCAATTGCCGAATGTCATAGCTTTGGCTTCTGTTTTTTTTTTTTTTTTTTTTTTTGTATTGGCTTATATACTATGAAACTACCTTAATTTCGCTCGCAGCGGCTGTGCTACAGAATTACCGAGCAGCACAATAGGACCATGGTCTTGGTCGGTACACCTGTCCCGACCTGTCGTTGCTTGTTCTTCGTTGGTATGGATTTTCACCAGGCTTTGTTCGGTCGCTGGTGGGGGTGAAGACCGATACGATCGATACCCGAACTTTTACTTCGAGCTTTTTCGGAGTCACAGCCCACTTTTTGGCTTAATGCTCTTGCCGGTAGAAGAAGTCCGACCAGGTAATCGAATCCCAGTCTACCGGGAGAGCAGCTGGATTCAGCCGGTTGCTATAACCAACCATACAAATCAACAAACATCATGTTACAATAAGTGTTATAAGAAACAAATTAATAATAAGAATGCTTACTCAAGTCATTCAAACGATCACGAGCTTAAATTTGACTGGGTTTTCAACTTTGTTAGGTGGTTATTATTGGCTATAATTTGTTCAAGGTTCAAAGCTCATAGAACGGCTGAGCAGCAAGTGGTTGATTTGATGGTAACTAATTAGTTATGTGAGGCTGAAAATAATTATTTTGTTTTCTAGGCAAGGCCAACATATGAAACATTGAAACTCTGCACACTACAATTGTAAACAAAGAAGTATAAACAGTAGTGTTGTCAGAGATCAACGGATAAGAACCAGAAGGCAACTCATATGTTTTTCATTGTGCTTTTGTTTGTATTTTTAGTCTTAGAGGCTTTGGCTTGTCAATGTTTGATCTGATCCAGGAGATATGATTGTTGTTGAAAAAAAAAACTGTAGATCCTGCATAAAAAGTGCTGAAAACTATAACTTGAAGCGAGGGCTGAAAAAAACAAAGAAAAAAAAAAAAAACATTAAGAAATAACATTGAATATTCGAGAGAAAAATATCATTTCGAAATTTGATTTTGTTTAATTCCTCATTACAGAATTCAACGTTTAATACTGCTAAGTGTAACCTTATTTGATCATATACCGGTGGCTTTAATGCTGTTGTATTTACTCTGGATCTTTTGACGTGAAACAAGAATAAAGAAACCCACAACGTTAGCTTTATTCTATTGTTAGCGTTTGTTTTTTCATTGTTCAAATCAAACACGTCAAAACCCCGAGTACGTCATGTATTTGACCTTCATCATGCTTGAAATTTTTTTAAATAATTTTTCTCTAGTCTTAGTGATCATCAACACCAACGCTTGAAAACAACAATTTACGATTTATTTCGTAAGCTGTGTTTTTTTCTAGACCACAATTTTTGAAAATTCCATTTTTCTTTCATTTTTTTAATTAATTCTGATGATGTATTAGCTTGCGAGGCTTGGTGTTGCTGTTGATTTGTCCTCACTGAAAATGTCCTTGTTTCTGGTTCCTGGTTTCAAATGCATATATCTTTCCATTGTTCTTCGTTCAACCTGTCAAATATCGAAAATTAAAAACAAGAAAAACACGAGTCCTTGAAATTGTACCAAACTATATAAATGCTACATTTTCCAGTTTTATTTCAATTCTTTTCATCAATATTGCTCATCACTTAGTCACTCTCTTAGCTTTACCCTTAACGTAGTTTACAATTTCGCTGGTCGAACTCAGTACTACAATCACACTCGTTTTTTATTTTTTATTTTATTTATTATATTTGGTTATTCAGTCTTTAAACTACATTCTTTTGTTTGGGTCTAATTTTAATTTAATTACAGGTTTTTCAGGTTTATTCAGGTTTACAGATATTCGGTTTCATTCATTTTTCACAACATTTAAACAATGAAATTCTCTTACTCTACAATCTTTTCTTTCGCCAGTATGGCATCTCTTTTTGTCTCTTCGACTTCAGCTACATTTTCAGCCTCTGGAAATTCGAACGTTGTTCTTTACTGGGGTCAAAACTCCGGCGGCGGTACTCAGCAAAGTCTCGGTGAATATTGCCAATCTTCCTCTGCCGATATGTACGTCATTTCATTTTTATATCAATTTCCCAACACGGCTTTGAACATTGTTGGATGTGACACTACCTTCCCCAGTGGTCTTTTGCACTGCCCTTCTATTGCCAACGATATCAAAGCTTGCCAGGCTGCAGGCAAGAAAGTTCTTTTGTCTTTGGGTGGAGCAGCTGGTATCTATGGTTTCACCAGCGACCAAGAAGCCTCTAACTATGCTACCACTCTATGGAATACTTTTGGCGGAGGTTCCACAGCTGAGCGTCCTTTTGATGATGCCATCGTTGATGGTTTTGACCTTGATATTGAAAATGCTAATGAAGTCGGTTATACTGCTCTTGTTTCCAAACTTCGTGAGCATTTCAATGGCGGCAATTATTATATTTCTGCTGCTCCCCAGTGTCCGTTCCCAGACGCCAGTGTTGGAAAAGTTTTGGCTAATGGTTATATTGATTTTGCTTTTGTTCAGTTTTACAATAACTACTGTGGTGTCGACAAGCCTAACTTCTTCAACTGGGACACTTGGACTGACTATGCTGCAAATATTTCTCCTAACAAGAACATCAAAATTTACCTTGGCCTTCCTGGTGCTCAAAGTGCTGCTGGTACTGGCTATGAATCTGTCTCTACTATCAGCTCATATGTTAACAAAATCAAAAACGATCCTGCTTTTGGTGGTATCATGATGTGGGATGCTGCTCAAGCTTTCAGAAACTATAATGACGGGGTTTCTTATGCAGCAGCCATGAAAAACCTTCTTGTTTCTGCTGGTTCTGGAAACGTTCCTGCTCCTGTTGACTCTGTCTCTAGTGCTTATGTTCCTACCTCTTTTGCATATGTTCAATCTTCTTCCACTATCCAGCAAGCTCCATCTATTGCCTCAACTGCTAACAATGGTATGTGGACTCCAGAAACTGAGGCTGTCCATTCTACCAGCAGTGTTGTTGTTCCACAAATTTCTACCATGAACAGCGGTCAATGGACTCCTGAAGGTGGAGTTGCTTCTACATCTTCTGTCGTTGTTTCCAAGCCCGAGTCTGGTTCTTCTGTTTCTCCAGTCAATAATGGCCAGTGGACATCTGAAGGTGATGTTGCTTCAACTGTATCTACTGTAGTTGCCGTTTCAACATCCTCGCCAGTTACTTCTTCTTCCACTGCACCAGGTGTTGCTTCCTCATCTGTAGTAGTTTCTACTTCTTCCATTAATAATGGTCAATGGACCCCCGAAGGTGGAGTTGCTTCTACATCTTCTGTCGTTGTTTCCAAGCCCGAGTCTGGTTCTTCTGTTTCTCCAGTCAATAATGGCCAGTGGACATCTGAAGGTGATGCTGCCTCAACTACCTCTGTTGTACCTTCAGCCTCTTCTACACCTGTTGTTGCACCTCCAGCCTCTTCTACACCCACTGTCGTTCCTTCCGTCTCTTCTACCCCTGCTGTCAATAATGGTCAATGGACTCCCGAAGGTGATGCTGCTACAGCTACCACCGCCTCTGTTGTCTCAATCATCTCAACTGTTGCAGCAGTTAGTGACATTCCCAGCTCTGCTATTGCTGCTGCTTCAGATAATGGATCTGGCGAAGTTGTTGTTACTGTTACTGGTGATTCTGCTATTACCGAAGTTCGTTATGTCACTGCATCTGCTGCTTATGTTACTCAGTATGCTACTAAATATGCTACAGTTTATGCCAACGGCAACAAACAAAAGAGAGATGATAAAATGACGCTCGGTAATGCCGCTCCATCTGCCAAGCCTGTTTCCCACTCTACTACTACAGTCACTATGCTCACTAAGTATACTGTTAAACTGACTGACGCTCCAATCACTAAGACTTCTACTATTTCCCGTTCTTCTTCAACTGTTGTTCCTGTTACTACATCTAAGGTTACCTCTGTTGTTTCTGTTCCTTCTTCTACCATTACTCCTGTTGCTTCTGTCTCCTCTTCCGCTTCTGCTGTTTCTCAAGAAACGGATGATGTTGTTGTTGTTTCGGTTACTGCCTATGTTACTGTTTACACCACCGACGGTGTTCTTGCCAGCAATACCCAATACGTCACCGGCACTGCCACCGAGTATGTCACCAAGATTGTTACTGCTGGTAATGAAGTCGCTGCTACTGCTACTGCTGTTTCGACTAAAACAGCGACAGCAACTGCCACTCTCAAAGCACGCGATATTTTCGAGAATTCCAATGTTGAGCTTCCTAATAAAGAAAATGTCTCCATTGATTCTGCTGCTGTTACACCTGCCCCAACTGTTCAAACTTCTCTTATCCCAACTGCTATTACTGGAGTTGACGGAGCTGTGACTATCACAAATGTTCCTATGCTTGTCACCGTTCACCCATTGCCCACCGCAGACGTCGAGGCTGTTGGAAACGGCGATTTTGCAGATATCAAGCCTGGTTTTGAAAACTTTCACGTTCACGGAAGGATTCATCAGGGCGCAAAGCTAGTATAGAAAATTCAAACAAACTTGATATTTGAGTTTTCTTTCTCCCAATGGTTATTTATGATGTGATGAGCAGTTGTGTATTATACATTTCTTTTGTTTAGTTTTTGTTTTTTTTATTATATGTATAGTATGACTTCAATTTTGAAATTAATTATTAAAAAGTTTAATCTTTGTTTTTGTGTGCCACAAATGTAAATATACAAATTTAGAAATACTACCCTTTTTATGTAGGAGTACATACGAGGATTGCTGAAGACTCGGGTTTGTATCTTTCTAATACCGTGTAATAAAACCAATATTTGGGTACATACATGGATATAAAGATCAATTTGTAGCTTCATGTTTTTTCAGGATCAGGCTGACAAATATGAACCTGTCAAAATGTATTTGTAAGAAAATCATTCAAGCGTCTAAAAATGCATTTATTACTGGTTAATATGAGAGTGGTAGTTAGGGTTAAAATTATTATAAATATTAGTGTTAATGTCATTGCGTAATATTTGGTACACGTGAATTTATAGCTTTCCCCGTTGTAATAGATATCCAAAGGCTTTACCTCTTAAATCTTTGGTTTCCTCGTCTTCTTCAAACATTGGCATATAATCACGTTCAAACTTTTCGAGAACTTGAAAGTTGGCAAGCTCCTTTGCCAAATCGAAAAATTCAAGGTCCTTTTTGTAAAGCTTGGGAAGATGATGACTGAATACAACAAGAGCTTTTCCGTCTGGTTTGAGAGTTTTGTCCATTGATGAAATTAATTGTCGGTGCTCAGCATGGTTACAAATCAAGTCACTGAGAATTATGAAATCGTACTTTTGTTGAGCTGTATTGTTGCTTCTATGAGTGGTGGAGGAATTCACTGCTGTGCCATTACTCGTTTCTGTTATTGATTCATTGTCCAGCGCGTTTAGTAAATTAGTCACATCATCGCCCCAGAGGTGTCCAAGAACCTTGATCTTTTTTGTAACATCTTTGCCTAAACCTGCGTGTTCGACGTTGTACTGAATATTTGAAATCAGTTCTGGATCAGGGTAATCAGTAATAATGACTTGCTTTGCAGAAAGTGATGAGACCAACGAAGGCAAAGCAGCAGCAGCACCAAGCTCAAGAACAGTCTTTCCAGCAACTAGGGTATCTCTGTGCTCATCAATATAATCAGTAGTAAGTTTCCCAGCATTCCAAAGTAAATGGCCCCAAAGCGGGCTTTTTCCCACCAACCTCAGGTTGATTGTGGCTGGCTCATCTGGACGCACAAATTTTGATGTACGGTGGAAATCAATGAATGTCGGTTCCGGTTCCGCGGGACTTAAGTTGCCAGGCTCTTCAAACATATTGATGAAATTTGCAGGTTATTTTGGGCAATTTGTAGTGAATTTTCTGAAAATTAAACCGGAATCGAGCTTGCTAAATATAAATAAATAAATAAATATATATATATATATATATATATATATATATATTTTTTTTTTTTTTTTT